>JAMLFY010000412.1:0-36327 GCA_030441495.1 Dalbergia oliveri | reverse complement strand
GGTAACACCCTAATAATTAACCCAATACACCTAGGCTATCTTATTAATTACTAGACTTTACTCTTTGCTTCAGATCCTTAATCATGCTTTGAAAATACTTAGTGAAATTACGAGCCATTTTTTTTTTAAACATAATTGAAAACGTGAGCGCTAACGTGAATGATTTAGCAAAATTTAAAAGACACATAGGAATTTACAAACATCACATCATAATATATTGGCTCCATCATACAGCATCCATAATTACATATCATATAGATATTTTGCCTACCAACAAATAAGACTAAGTGTAGGCAATCTAACAAAACATAAATAATATATGGATGGAAGGACATCCATTAATGGCACCTAGTATAACACTCAGGGATAGGGATATATTGAAATATACGAGTGAAACTAGCAGGATCAAGTTCACTACCTGAGACCTCAATGTGATTCACGAACGCTTCCTTTGTTTCTAAGACGAGATGGAAAGAAAAATAGAGGGAGTGAGAAACTTATAAAAGAATCTCAGTGGTACTCACCTCATGATGCATTGTGTCATCATCATCGTCCCCAAACCTCGGGGTTTTATGAAATAGTGAGCATGCTAAGATTGATTTATTAAGTTCAAAATATACTTTACCGAGTTCGTCCGGTTTTAATCATGCGTCTTATAATGCATCATAAACTTAGCATGTCATGTTTATAATGAACTTTTCCTTTTATCAACATCGTATTCTTCATCATCATATCATAAATACTATGCATAAAAGAACATCATATTTCTCATCATCAAATCATAAATACTATGCATAGAAGAACATCATATTTCTCATCATCATATCATAAATACTATGCATAGAACATCATATTTCCCATCATCATCTCATAAAATGCTATGCACAGAAGAACATCATACCATAATAGCTATGCACAAGACATGGTGCACATATTTCATTCCTTTAGTGTCCTAGGTGACTTAAAATCTTGTCATCATCATCATTATTTTCCTTGGGGCCACCCTATACTCCACCCTTTTGGGAGTAATCTAGGTTATGAGCTCATACCTTACTAGTCGTCACTAGCATATACTTATCCCTTTTGATAAGTTAAATCCCAACTCTACCCTTTTGAGAGAACGGGCTAGGCAAGAATCACCTTTTCACCACCTCTAGTCTATGGTCTTAAAGGATCATTTTCTCAAGATCACCTTTTCACCACCTATAGTCTATGGGTCCAAAGGATCATTTCCTCATGAGTTTAAGTCACCATTAAGTCTTAGCATGTTATATCATAATCATCAAGATGCATGAACATTCTCATTGTTTGCAATAGCAATTATAACATGCAAGCCATGAAATCATTCAATAATATCAAATTCTCAGTAGGCATTACATCATCATATAAACTGACATTCCAAAGCATCAAAAGATGTCATCTAAAATTTTCACAGGAAGCTCCCTTAAATAACCGAACTCTAAAATTGGGTAACCTTAATTATCAAACTAATTACTTATGCATCTAAGGGATTTATTACCATCAATTATAAGCCTTAAGAACATTATTAGACTATATGGGGTAGCATAGACAGGAAGTTGTTCTTAAGGTTTTACCTGTGCTAGAAGTTACGTTTTTAACCCTTTCTTTATCCTTTTTCCTATGATGCTAAAATTAATTACTAAACCAATTATGAATCATTGTCCCTTATCTAAACATAATAATATCTGGTTCTTAAGGTCACTAAAGGCTCTACAAAATGCATAAATTTCATTCTCTAAAGTTCTAGAAATCTTGCTTTTACTTTTAGGAAGCTAGTTTTATCTCTAACATGCATAGAATCATTCCTTTAGCAATAAACCATAATTATCACAACTTCAAACATATTAAATCATCATCATTTATTGGTACTAATCTCATATCAGAAGCCGAATCATGAACCTCATATAATTGTATAAAATCACATTTTAAGTGAACATAAAATATTAGTTTTCGTAGAATCCTTGCAAAGCTTTAAAACTCTTTTAGAAACTAATTCTTTTTGAAAGAATCTTCATAATTAAAATTCTCACTTAAGATAAAAGGAGCAAGTCTTGAGCTTAAGAGATTTATGTGATATCTTAGAATCATAAACATGCTATGCAACCTCATTTTAATCTTGTCATTATAAGGTGATAACTTGGAATTATAAACATGATATGCAAATCCATTTCTTTATCTTTAAGATTTAAGGTGATGACTTGAAAATTAAACATGATGCAAGAGCTTGAAATATAAACATGATGCAAGAAACTTGGAGCCGGAGTCCGCATAGGACCAATGTAAAGGGAGAAAGAAGAAACCTTGACCCGGTACCGCATGGACCTGAAGGGAGAAGAATTATTATTACATCTTTTTAAGCTCCAATCTCAAGACTTCTTAAAGAATCAATTCTTTAACTCCAATAATCTTATTTCTTTGCTTGTGATACTTGGGCAAGTCTTTGAGCTCTAGGATCTTTAGGTGATGACATAAAAATAAACATGTCATGCGTTGATTCTTTTAGCCATTATAAAATAAAGTGAGAACATAAAATAAATATGAGATGCAACTTCTTTATTATCTTTAGAGATTAAGTGACAACATGAAATATAAACATGAAATGCAAACTTGGAAATTTAAACATGAGTATGCAAGTCCATTTATTCATTCTTGAAATTTTAGTGATGACATAGAAAGTAAACATGATTATGCAAGGCATAAACTTAAACATGGATGCAAGTTCATTTGATTTCTTTACTAGAGCTCCTTCAAGACTTTATAGAAATACAAATTCAATATATATATCTTAACAAGACAAAGTGAGAAATACATCTTTCAAATTCTAAACTCAAGATCATAAAATCATCATAAAAACATCATTCTTTAAAGTTTTGCATCAAGTGGAACTTTCAAGCTTTAGATGGTTCAAGGTCCTCATCATCAAGCCATCATCTTAGTCCCACCTAGGCCATATGGCCGAATTGGTTAAAGAAAAAGGAAGAAGAAAACCAAATGGAAAAACTAGAGAAAATCCATGAAATCATCATTTTGAACCAAGAACAACACTTAGCAAAACATAGAAATAAACTTAAAAACAACTCCCTACCTAATCTGATTTGAAGGAAAGGAAGAGAACTTGGTTTCTTGGAGTGAAATGGAAGAAAATCTCTTTGAAAACTGAAGAGAGAGAATTCGCCAAGGAAGGAAGAAGAAAGCTTTTGGTGCTTCTAAGAACTAGAATTGTGTAAGTTATGAGCAAGGCTTCTAACACTCTTCAAGCATGCCTATTTATAGAGATTTTGAAGATGAATCAAATGAGGAGGAAGTCTGATGGATTTTCATGGGGAACAAGGGAGGAAAATCATTCCTTGTTTAAGGCATGTTTTATGCCATGTTTTAGGGAATTTTTGGCATTTTGTTTTAGTGTATCTTTGGGCAATTATTTCTGATGCATAATGGCATCAATAATTTCGTCCATTACAGCCCAAGGAGGAAAATTTGTGTGTTCCATGTATTATTTAGGTGTAGGCAAGGTATTCATGCAATTTAGAGAATTTACGGTTAAGGGCTTAGGTGAATTAGTAAGCAATTTGAGTGTTTTAAAGCAATTTTAGGTTCTAATCAATTTAAATAAATAATTTTGACTCTAGATTAATAATTAGAATTTAATAAGCTTTAATTTGAGCCTAATATTGCTTAGGTTTCGTTAGACGAATCAAAAATCTCAAAATTTGTAAAACTGCACAAGAGGGCAAAACGGTCATTTTACTTAAAAATTGCCCGAGACCACCAAAGCTTAACCAATGGTTAATCATGGCTTAAAAACACCTTTTAACACATTTTAGTGAGGTTTGTCAGCCTGCAAGTAAAAAGCCGCAAGGGCGTTTTGGTCATTTCACGCGTCGGAGCTCAAAATTAGGATTCTTCTCCTCTATTAACACACATAACACAAACAATCCCTTATTAACATCAAAACATCCCCTTGAGGATGGGTGGGGCCCACGATCCTCATTTTCAGTAAAATAACCTCAAGGGCATTTTGGTCATTTTACACGTACAGAAAATTGGGGTTTGCAATACTTGCACGAATTGCTCCTAACTTCTCTTCTAACGTTATATTCCTTTATTAAGGATTGTTTGGTCTCAAATTTTATATAATATTTACCTACGTAATTCTAATTCCTAATGATAAAAATTAATAAAAATTGGGCGTTACATTACTCCCCTCCTTAAAAAGAATTTCGCCCTCGAAATTCGTTACCTGAGAGCTTCTACACGTGCTTGCATATTTGATTCCAGCTCCCATGTAACTTCTTCGGTTTCACCTCGTCCCCATGCTACTTTGACTGGGTACAACCTTGTTCCTTAACTGCTTAACTCCTCCTTAACAATTCGGGGTGGGTTAAACGTTAGGTCATCTCTTAATTGTACATGTTCTGGCTCTAGTACATGACTTGGGAGAATGATATTTTTAACTGGAGACATGGAAAACATCATGAAGGTTGGAGACTGGGGGTAGGGCTATACGGTAGGCTACAGACCTATTTTGCTAAGGATTTCAAACGGACCAAGAAATCTGGGCTCAATTTCTTTACTTTCATTGCTCGGCCTATGCCTGGTGGGGGTGATTCTTAGGAACACATGGTCCCCTTCTTGAAAATCTAGCGGTTTTCGCCGCTTGTCCGCATAGTTTTCTTCGACTTTGAGCAGGAGAATCTTATCCCTAATCTTCTTGATTTGTTCCGTCGTTTCCCTCACAATATCCGTCCAAGTAGACTTTGCTCTCCGGGCTCATACCAACATAGAGGTGATTGACACTTCCGTCCAGAGGGCCTCGTATGGTGCCATACCGATACTTGCATGATAACTGTTGTTATATGCAAATTCAATCAGCAGGTACTTATCCCAACTCCCTCTGATCTAAAACACATGCCCTCAACATGTCCTCCAAAGTTTGGATAGTTCTTAGATTGACCGCGGGGGTGATAAGCCGGCTAGACAGAGCTTTGAACCAAACGCCTTCTGAAAGGCTCCCAAAATCGTGACGAAATCGCGGATCCCGATCCGAGATTATCGTCGACGTACTTCGTGTAATCTTACTATCTTCTTAATATATAACGTGCTAACCTATCCAAGGAATAAGTCACCTTAATAGGTAAAAGTGGGCTGATTAGTCAACCGATCCACTATTACCCAAATGGCGTCATGATTCGCTTGGGTCCTTGGTAGTCCAGTTACAAAATCCATGGAGACACTATCCCACTTCCATTCGGGGATTGACAAAGGTTGCAACATTCCGAAGGTTTTTGGTGTTCAATCTTCACCTTTTGACACACCAAGCACTTATTCACCCATGTGCACACATCCTTCTTCAATCCGCCACCAGAACATCTTCTTCAAATCTTGATACATCTTGGTTGCACCGATGAAGGGTAAAATGGCTCTTATGGGCTTCCTCCAAAATATCCTTTCGGAGGTCACCACTAGCAGGTACACATATACGACCTTCAAACCTCCACAAACTATCATTCCCTTGGGTAAAACCTTTCAACTTACAGCCTCACCGCTTCTAAGGTCTCTTGAAATTCCGTATCTTCCCTTTGGGCTTGAGCAATTCTTTCCTTGAATTCACTCGTCACACTAAGATGGCAAGCTCTTATGCCCTTAGTGG
The DNA here is from genome assembly GCA_030441495.1 of Dalbergia oliveri. Taxonomy (NCBI): domain Eukaryota; kingdom Viridiplantae; phylum Streptophyta; class Magnoliopsida; order Fabales; family Fabaceae; genus Dalbergia; species Dalbergia oliveri. Next base: position 30,656 of record JAMLFY010000412.1, on the reverse strand, counting down.
TCAAGGTCATCCCTAGGTTTAGGTCTCTAAACTGCTCAATTAACTCAACCTCCTTCACCATCAAACGGGATACTTGTAAGGATTTCCTACTTAGGGCATCAGCTACAACATTAGCTTTGCCTGATGATAGTTTAACCCGAAATCATAATCTTTTAAGAACTCCATCCACCTTCTTTGCCTCATGTTTAGCTCTTTTTGATCAAAGAGATATTTCAAACTCTTGTGATCGGAGAACACCTCAAACTTAACGCCATATAAATGGTGTCTCCAAATCTTCAGCAAACACGACCCCTAACTCAAGGTCATGGGTAGGGTAATTTGCCTCATGTGGCTTGAGTTGCCTCGCATAGGCCACCACTTGCCTATCTTGCATCAGGACACAACCCAAACCCTTTCTGAAGCATCACAGGATACTTCGAAAGGCACATTGGGGTTGGGTAATACCAAAGAGGGGTTGAGGTTAGCTTGTGTTTTAGCTCTTGAAAGCTCTTTTCACACTCCGGGTCCATGAAAAAGGGTGTTCTTCCTAGTTAGCTTGGTCAGAGGTAGGGAAATCTGGAAAATCCCTTGATAAACCGACGGATAACAGCTAAACCTAAGAAGCTCCTTACTTCAGTTACCGTGGTTGGTCTTTCCCAGTTACAACCGTTTCCACCTTACTAGGATCTACAGCAATTCTCTCTTAGACACTACATGCCCTAAAAATTTCACCTCATCCAACCAGAATTCACACTTAGAAAGCTTGGCATATAGTTTCTTTTCCTTCAGGATTTCCAGTACTATGGTTAGGTGGCATTCATGCTCCTCGTGGGTCTTAGAGTAGATGAGAATGTCATCTATGAAGACAACCACAAACTGATCTAAATAGGTCTAAAGATCCTATTCATGTAATCCATAAAAATTGCCTGGAGCATTGGTTAATCCAAAGGACATTACTGCAAACTCAAAATGGCCTATCGAGTGCGAAAGGCCGTTTTCGGTATATCTTCATCTCTTACTCTAATTCTGTGGTAACTTAACTCAAATCAATCTTAGAAAACAAACTTGCACCTTTAAGCCCATCAAGTCATCTATCCTAGGCAAAGGGTATTTGTTCTTCATCACTTTATTCAATTGCCTATAGTCAACACACATCCTCATACTCCCATCCTTTTTCTTCACAAACAACATAGGGGCTCCCCAAGGTGATGCACTAGGCCTAACAAACTTTTTCTCCAATAAATCTTCCAATTGAGCTTTTAACTCCTTACTCTAATGGGGACATCCTGATATGGGCTATGGATATGGGACCTGCACAAAGCAATTCTATGGGAAACTTATCTCTCTTGGGAGGAAACTCTGGTATCTCATCTGGAATACTTCTGGATAATTCCTTACTATTGGTATCTCATCGATACTTTGCTCAAAGTCTACATCACTAGCAGGAAAATATAACCTTTATTCTCACCTTACCACATCCTATTTTATGTTATGTATAGACTTATGGGTTTCTTAGGTTCAATGGAACAGGAAGAAAAGTGATGGTTTTCTCATAGGTTTAACAGGACACGGTTGGCTTCAAGCCAATCCATGCCAAGAATCACATCTAAACCTTGCATGGGTAAGCAAATAAGATCTAAAACAAAGGATCTATTCCCTATAACAAAATTGCAATCTAAACAACATTTACAAGTCCTAACGGGTTTCCAGGGGTAGAAACAATAAGGTCAAAAGGAAGTTCAGTCACATGTAAGTTAAGGCTTTTAACACATGAGTGGAGATAAAGAATGGGAAGCGCCAGAATCATATAGTACAATTAAGTTTTCCATACATGTTACACTTACCTTCCACGAGATTCCTTGACTTCGTCGTTTCTTCAGCATTAACGGTAAAAACCCTTCCTTGATATTGCGGCTTGGGATTGGGGGTTGGCGGGTTCCTCTCGTGCATTCTCGAGAGTGCCGCTTTCACACATAGCATACATTTGTTGCTTGACAGGGCATGCTCCCATGATTCTTGCCGCACTTGGGAGTTCCATGGATGGTGGGGGTCGTGGAGTGCCGCCCCTTTGTGGTGCTTTCCCCTTGTTGTTGTTATTGTTGTTGTTGTGATTGTTGTTGGGGTTGTTGTTGTAGCGGTTGCCGTATCGGTTGTTGTTGTTGTTCGGCCTTCCTTGTTGAAAGTTCCTTTGTGGACCTTGGGGTCTCAATTGAGGGGGAATGAGGGTCGATTATGCCTCTTGAATTGCTGACCTTGAGGTGTCAGCTTCTTGGTGATATTATCGACCTTGAGGTGCTCAATTTCTCCGCCCTTCTTCAATGATGCGGCATTTGTTAACTAGGGTAGAGAAATCCCTAATCTCCAAATGCGCAACTCCACATTAAGCTCCGCCTTTAACCCTGACTCGTATTTAATGCATTTCCAATACTCGTCGGGTTACCCTGATACATCCTTGAGAACTTAATGAGTTCCTCAAATCTGCAGTGTACCGGGCTACATTCATGTTTCCTTGCACAAGCTGCATGAACTCAATGTCCTTGGCATTTTTGACGACTTTGGAAATACTTCTCATAAAAATGGACCTTAAATAACTCCCAATCAATGTCCACGTCCGCCTCCAAGAGTCTTCGAGCACCTGTCCACCAGAAGCGGATCACCCTCGAAGCATATGGGTGGCAAAAGTAACCTTCTCGCTCCTCTAAGCATGGGACTACCAAAGACCTTCTCAATATTTTGAATCCATTCTCTGCAACATTTGGATTGAGGGTCCCCTTGAATACCTGTGGGTTCGCCCTTAAAACTCCCAAAACGAGCGTGTTCTGGATCTCATGGCCTTGATTCGCATTAGCTTGGTGATCCTGAATCCATTCAATCCATCATCATCCTCATTGTCCTTGCCACATCTAGTGCTTCAGGCTTTGCGTTCTGTTATTCTGCATTCCTAGTCTGTCGACGTGCCATTGGTCCCTATACACACAAAATAGCAACACTAAGGTGATCAGCTCAACATTCCATGCAAAGTGAGCAAGTTACCATGGCACGTGCAACATACAGCAGTCATGCATCTCTAATCCTCAAGCTCATCCTAATGATAAACATATACACATGACATTTCTAACGTAGTATGCTTTAGAAGCATAGCCAGTCCAATCCTCAGCTCCGTAAGGAAACTCCTCTATACCAAAATGTAACACCCTAATAATTAACCCAATACACCTAAATTGATTAATTACTAGACTTTACTCTTTGCTTCAGTTCCTTAATCATGCTTTGAAAATACTTAGTGAAATTACGAGCCATTTTTTTTTAAACATAATTGAAAACGTGAGCCGCGAACGTGAATGATTTAGCAAAATTTAAAAGACACATAGGAATTTACAAACATCACATCATAATATATTGGCTCCATCATACAACATCCATAATTACATATCATATAGATATTTTGCCTACCAACAAAATAAGACTAAGTGTAGGCAATCTAACAAAACATAAATAATATATGGATGGAAGGACATCCATTAATGGCACCTAGTAATAACACTCCAGGGATAGGGATAGATATCTGATATATGAGTGAAACTAGCAGGATCAAGTTCAGCTACCTGATAGCCTCAATGTGATTCACGAACGCTTCCTTCGTTCTGAAGACGAGATGGAAGAAAAATAGAGGGAGTGAGAAACTTATAAAGAATCTCAGGAGGTACTCACCTCATGATGCATTATCATCATCGTCCCAAGGAACCTCTGGGTTATTATGAAATAGTGAGCATGCTAAGATTGATTTATTAAGTTCGAAAATATACTTTACCGAGGTTCGTCGTTTAATCATGCGTCTTATAATGCATCATAAACTTAGCATGTCATGTTTATAATGAACTTTTCCTTTTATCAACACATCGTATTCTTCATCATCATATCATAAATACTATGCATAAAAGAACATCATATTTCTCATCATCAAATCATAAATACTATGCATAGAAGAACATCATATTTCTCATCATCATATCATAAATACTATGCATAGAAGAACATCATATTTCCATCATCATCTCAAATGCTATGACTAAAAACATCATACCATAATAGCTATGCACAAGACATGGTGCACATATTTCATTCCTTTAGTGTCCTAGGTGACTTAAAATCTTGTCATCATCATCATTATTTTCCTTGGGGCCACCCTATACTCCACCCTTTTGGGAGTAATCTAGGTTATGAGCTCATACCTTACTATCGTCACTAGCATATACTTATCCCTTTTGATAAGTTAAAATCCCAACTCTACCCTTTGAGAGAACTGGGCGGGCAAGAATCACCTTTTCACCACCTCTAGTCTGATGGGTCTTAAAGGATCATTTTCTCAAGATCACCTTTTCACCACCTATAGTCTGATGGGTCCAAAGGATCATTTCCTCATGAGTTTAAGTCACCATTAAGTCTTAGCATGTTATATCATAATCATCAAGATGCATGAACATTCTCATTGTTTGCAATAGCAATTATAACATGCAAGCCATGAAATCATTCAATAATATCAAATTCAGTAGGCATTACATCATCATATAAACTTACATTCCAAAGCATCAAAAGATGTCATTAAAATTTTCAGGAAGCTCCTAAATAACCGAACTCTAAAATGGGTAACCTTAATTATCAAACTAATTACTTATGCATCTAAGGGATTTATTACCATCAATTATAAGCCTTAAGAACATTATTAGACTATATGGGGTAGCATAGACAGTAAGTTGTTCTTAAGGTTTTATGTGCTAGAAGTTACGTTTTTAACCCTTCTCGTTACCTTTTCTATGATGCTAAAATTAATTACTAAACCAATTATGAATCATTGTCCCTTATCTAAAGATAATAATATCTGGTTCTTAAGGTCACTAAAGGCTCTGGACAAAATGCATAAATTTCATTCTCTAAAGTTCTAGAAATCTTGCTTTAATCCTTTTAGGAAGCTAGTTTTATCTCTAACATGCATAGAATCATTCCTTTAGCAATAAACAATAATTATCACAACTTCAAACATATTAAATCATCATCATTTATTGGTACTAATCTCATATCAGAAGGAATCATGAACCTCATATAATTGTATAAAATCACATTTTAAGTGAACATAAAATATTAGTTTCCTAGAATCCTTGCAAAGCTTTAAAACTCTTTTAGAAACTAATTCTTTTTGAAAGAATCTTCATAATTAAAATTCTCACTTAAGATAAAAGGAGCAAGTCTTGAGCTTAAGAGATTTATGTGATATCTTAGAATCATAAACATGCTATGCAACCTCATTTTAATCTTGTCATTATAAGGTGATAACTTGGAATTATAAACATGATATGCAAATCCATTTCTTTATCTTTAAGATTTAAGGTGATGACTTGAAAATTAAACATGATGCAAGAGCTTGAAATATAAACATGATGCAAGAAACTGAGCGCGGAGTCCGCATAGGACCAGTGGAGGAGAGAGAATCTTAGAAACTTGAGCGGCGGTAATCCGCACGGACTGGTGAAGGGAGAAGAGAATTATTATTACATCTTTTTAAGCTCCAATCTCAAGACTTCTTAAAGAATCAATTCTTTAACTCCAATAATCTTATTTCTTTGCTTGTGATACTTGGGCAAGTCTTTGAGCTCTAGGATCTTTAGGTGATGACATAAAAATAAACATGTCATGCGTTGATTCTTTTAGCCATTATAAAATAAAGTGAGAACATAAAATAAATATGAGATGCAACTTCTTTATTATCTTTAGAGATTAAGTGACAACATGAAATATAAACATGAAATGCAAACTTGGAAATTTAAACATAAGTATGCAAGTTCATTTATTCATTCTTGAAATTTTAGTGATGACATAGAAAGTAAACATGATTATGCAAGGCATAAACTTAAACATGGATGCAAGTTCATTTGATTTCTTTACTAGAGCTCCTTCAAGACTTTATAGAAATACAAATTCAATATATATATCTTAACAAGACAAAGTGAGAAATACATCTTTCAAATTCTAAACTCAAGATCATAAAATCATCATAAAAACATCATTCTTTAAAGTTTTGCATCAAGTGGAACTTTCAAGCTTTAGAGGCCTAACTTGTGATGGATTCACAACCCACCTTCAAGGTCCTCATCATCAAGCCATCATCTTAGTCCCACCTAGGCCATATGGCCAAATTGGTTAAAGAAAAAGGAAGAAGAAAACCAAATGGAAAAACTAGAGAAAATCCATGAAATCATCATTTTGAACCAAGAACAACACTTAGCAAAACATAGAAATAAACTTAAAAACAACTCCCTACCTAATCTGATTTGAAGGAAAGGAAGAGAACTTGGTTTCTTGGAGTGAAATGAAAGAAAATATCTTTGAAAATTGAAAGAGAATTCGGCCAAGGAGGAAGAAAGAAAGCTTTTGGTGCTTCTAAGAACTAGAATTGTGTAAGTTATGATCAAAGGCTTCTAACACCTCTTCAAGCATGCCTATTTATAGAGATTTTGAAGCTCATAAATGGACAAATGAAGGAGGAAGGCTGATGGATTTTCATGGGGAACAAAGGGAGGAAAATCATTCCTTGTTTAAGGCATGTTTTATGCCATGTTTTAGGGAATTTTTGGCATTTTGTTTTAGTGTATCTTTGGCAATTATTCTATGCATAATGGCATCAATAATTTCGTCCATTACAGCCCAAGGAGGAGAAATTTGTGTGTTCCATGTATTATTTAGGTGTAGGCAAGGTATTCATGCAATTTAGAGAATTTACGGTTAAGGGCTTAGGTGAATAGTAAGCAATTTGAGTGTTTTAAGCAATTTTAGGTTCTAATCAATTTAAATAAATAATTTTGACTCTAGATTAATAATTAGAATTTAATAAGCTTTAATTTGAGCCTAATATTGCTTAGGTTTCGTTAGACGAATCAAAAATCTCAAAATTTGTAAAACTTAAAAGAGAGGGGCAAAACGGTCATTTTACTTAAAAATTGCCTGAGACCACTCGAGCTTAACCAATGGTTAATCATGGCTTAAAAACACCTTTTAACACATTTTAGTGAGGTTCGCTTCTGCCTATTCAAATTGAAGAAAAGCCCGGGCGTTTTGGTCATTTCACGCGTCTGAGCTCAAAATTAGGATTCTTCTCCTCTATTAACACACATAACACAAACAATCCCTTATTAACATCAAAACATCCCCTTGAGGATGGGTGGGGCCCACGATCCTCATTTTCAGTAAAATAACCTCAAGGGCATTTTGGTCATTTTACACGTACAAGAAATTGGGGTTTGCAATACTTGCACAATTGCTCCTAACTTCTCTTCTAACGTTATATTCCTTTATTAAGGATTGTTTGGTCTCAAATTTTATATAATATTTACCTACGGAATTCGGAATTCTAATGACAGGAAAAATTACAGGTAAAAATTGGGTGTTACAGTTTCTGCCACTCACCAAGAACAAATGTCATTTTTTTGTTTCTTTCATTTTATAATTGCCTTAACTTGGAGGGAAAGTAAGGCAAGTATTATTTTTGGAATTCAATTTTCTTGTATCAATTAGAAATATCTATATTATTAATTGTCATAAGTAAAAATTATTTGGGATCAATAATATCCATTATTTTTACTAAACTCAATATTTTGGCATAGTTATTACCACTTCTGTACTAATTATTACCATTTTGGTACCCGATTGATACTTAGAACTCTAATTGGTTAAAAACATCTATTTAACCTTATCATTATTTTTCGATGTTCTTATACCACTTATAGGTTCGTTTCATATTTTGTTATAATATTATTATATTGAATATTTTAATAATATTAAATAAATTTTCTTTTATTAAATCCTACCATAACTCACTATTAAATCACTTTAATTATTAGAAACAATACAAAAAGGTTGTTACACATTCATACCTATATTCCAAGTCCTTGCATTACATATTTATATTTAAGCTTTGCATTTTCATGATTACTTTATCATCTAATTAATTAACTCTAGGCCTATTTCAACCTTAAGTTGAAATGTGATTTAGAGTAAATACTCTAAGGGGCCTGAGCACTAAAATAAAGAATTTGACTTGCATTTATATTTATATTTTCTTGCCTAGCATATTTTATTTTCCAGTTATCACTCAAACTTAAGGATTAAAACAAGAGCTTGCATTTTTATATCACCTAAATGGTTAATCTCAAAGCCTATCTATTTGAACCTTAAAGTTGAAATGTGATTTAGGGTAAATACTCTAAGAGGCCTAAGCACTAAAATAAAGAATTGAACTTACATTCATATTTACAATTCTTGTCTAGCATATTTATTTTTCAAGTCATCACCTAAACTTAAAGATTAAAACTAGAGCTTGCATTCTCATATTTAAATTCAAAACTTTGCATAACATATTTATGTTTTTCTTGCCATCACTCTATAATGCCAAGACTAAAAATGGAGCTTGCATTACACGTTTACAATTATGCCATCACTAAAATTAACTTAGTGCTCAAGACTCACCACTTCAACTTACATAAGAAACTTTGACTCTTGGAACATATATATGTTATTAAGTAAGGATATAATTTTATCAAGCTTTCTAATTTTACTATTAATCTAAAAGATTTGTTATTATGTTACTAAGGTGATACAATTTATTTATAAGGACAATTTAAAATTAAAGATGTAGAATGACTAGTTTCTAAAGAATGAATTATGTTGGAATGATTTGTATATGTTATGTTAGGTTTATTCAATGTGTATTCTATTATGTGTTGCGCATGGATATAGACTTGATTACTTTCAAATGATGTTGATAGTAGCATGCCTATGTTTTATGAGTATGGAATGATGAATGATAAGTTGTGATTATATGTTCATATATTGCATCTCTAAGTAATAAAGAACACATGGAAATGATGCTTTAGACTCTCGAATTAAAGGTTATGAGAGGTGATCCAATAAGGTTAAGGTGACATAAAACATATGGAAGTGATCCTCTAGACTCCTCGAATTAAAGGTCATGAGAGGTGATCCAAAGAAGGACCCTTTGGACTCCCAAATTAAAGTTATGAGACGTGATCCTATTGCTCCTATCCCGCACTCCAAGAGTTAGGTATTAACTTATCATAGGATAAGATTACGTAAGTGACGACTAGTGAGGTATGAGCTTATAACCTAGAACTCTCAAAAGGCGAGAGAAATAGGGTGGCCCCATATGAGAGAAAGAAATAATCTAAGTAACCTAAAGGATAAGTGAAAGAAATTCATGCTATGTTTGTTATGATTCATGAACATCTCTTATGATTGGACTAGTATTTCATATTTTGCATTGCCATGCATTTCATGATAAAGTATGTTGCATTCATGACATTCAGATGCATACTAAAAGAATGGGCCTCGGTAAATAATACTTTAGAACTCTAAAATCAAACTTTATGCATGTTCACCTTTCTATAAAGAAACTCAGGTTCCTAAGGATGTAGGCGATGACACTAGGATAGGAGGTTTTCCTATGAGATTTTATTAAGATTCTTACTCCTTTATTTTTTCTTTCTGTCATGTCTTCAGAGATCGATGGCAGCCTTCGTGATTTACGTTGACACGGCGACATGGGAGCTTTATTTTGATGCCACGCAGTGTTGTGCCTCCTTTTGAGGCAGGAGTAGGACTTAGGTTATTCTTTACACACACCCGTACATGTTTAGGATAACCTCCTTTTGCTTTTAGAGGTTATCTATTTAAATGCACTGATGTAGTAGGGAGTTTCCGATGTATTGCTTTTATGTTTCTTTTCTTTCCTACACGATGTAAAGAATTGGTATTTCTTATTTGATGTAGGGATTATCTATATATATATATAGCTATGATGTTGTTTGTATTCATGATTTCGTGTTCAGATTGTCCGTTATGTTTTTCCGTATACGTATGACTCACGCTTTTGTTTTAAAAAGAAAATTTTACCTATATTTTCCTAAGTATTTTATAAAACTAGAGTTAAGAACTAGATAAAAGAGTAATAACTAATAATTGACTTGAATACATCCTAGGTGTATTGAGTTAAATATTAGGTGTTACATCCCAGATCATAGTGATGTTTTACATTTTGTTTTACCATGAATTAGATTATATTGTATTTGCATAATTATAGGTTTCATGGTTTTTAAATCTATATAGAGAGTAATTCAGGATATGTTGTATTATGACTATAGATATAGAGTTTGGCTATGAAACTAATTATGATGATTTAGATTTCAAGGAGAAAATAATTTATGTTAGATATGAAATTATGTTTGAAAATGGATTTTATGATTTAAGCTTTCCATATAGAGAAACTCATAGGTTACGGTTTTCTGAACGAATCTCACGTCCCTACGTTCCAAGTCGGTCGTGACACTTGATATGAAAAGGCTTCATTATGATTATGAGCAGGAGAAGTGTTTTTGAAGTCTCTGTTGTTTTGTTTTGTGAATATTTTGATTACACTAGTTATTGGACTCTATATTACATTAGCTCTAGATTTGAATGATGTACTTTCTAGCCTTTTGTTGTGGACTTGTAAACTAAGTGTTAATAGCTATTTTTCTTCTTGTAGATTTAGTGAAATCTTATTTGTTTTATTATAATGAATTTGGATGTGTTTGATGTGAAATATTTTATATTATTATCTAAATTTTATTGGAGCAAATATTTTTGTAACTAAAAATTTTATTAATGAAAATAGGTAAAATATTTCATGGCAATACCAATTGTTGATAAATGTCTTTTTTGATATTTATCTAATAAATTAAAGTAGCATTTCTTGGCATTGAAAGATATTTTTTATTTTCTCACAAATAATAAAAATATTTTCCGGCAATAGTAATTGCTAGGAAAAATCTTCTATAAGTTTTGCCATAGTAATAACTATTAAAGTAGTGGATATGACATTTCTAAATTTGGTTTTAGTGGCAATAAAAATTGCCAAAATAATGGTCGCTGAAAACCATGGTTCAGAAAACCAGACCGGATCCTTGCTTTACACTGAAACCCTGGACCACTATCCCTTGGTTTAACCCAAAACCGCCAGCAAAACCCGAGAAGGGAAACGGTTGGCAAAATTAACCTACAAAAAATCGGTTTGAAGTTTTTTTTTAAATGCAAAATTTCATTATTTTTGATTTTTTTAAAAAAAAACCTAAAATCTCATATTCCCTAATTTTTTTTCTTTTCTAATATGGGAAGTAGTAACTTAGAGATTTGAATATAGATAATGTTTATTTTAATTAAGAGATGAATTATGTTATGTTTATGGATTTTATTGACGCCTAATTTAATTTTTAGTTATTTTATGACATATATTTTATTTTGTATTTTTATATATTTATATAAATACATATTTTATTATATACCGTATATCCCTGGTTGGCATTTGGTCTTTAACCTTAAACCTTACTCCGACCCTTTAAATTCCTCTACTTTCTTAACCTTGAAAACATGATGCTTTTCGGCCATTACAAGGGTCTTTATTGGCACCCACTTCAATGACCCAAAACCTTTTACCGCATTTGCCTGTAAAATGTTTGCGACCATATGGATTGCTGCTGAAAAAAAAAAAAGGCTGCTATTAGGTCATCGCAGGGTCAGATTCAAATTCTAAAAATCAGCTGGTTGAAAAATCAGACCAGATTTAACTTTAGTCCAACTAGATCCGACCTATTCTTTGTACACCGTGGGGGTCATTAGCATGTGTTTGCTTGCTCCCAAAATAAAACTAGCGTTTTGTTCTCCTGGGTGGGTCAAACACGCACCAACACTTTGACCAAAAAACAAAGATGTCCAGTGTCGAATACCGCATCATTATACTATTTGCAACCCAAAGGAAAGACACGAAGAAGAAAAACAAAAGATAATGGCGAGCGTGCCTTCACCTTCCCCACCTCGACGCACTCCTACCTCTGCCGCCGATTCCGGCAACTCAAATCCTCACACCCCCACTCTTCCAAAGAACCAGGTCACACCTCACTTCTTCTTCTTCTTTTTCTTCTACTTATTATTATTATTATTATTACCCTTTTCCTTTATCACGCATGCACGTACCAGTACCATTTGTTGATAACTACTATTGCTGAGGGTTTTGTTCCTCTGTGCAAGGTGGAATCTTCTGCAAACAATGGGGTTTCCCTTACCGACGAGAAAAAACCTGATTTGCTTTATGGCCTTGAGTAAGTTTGGTTTTTCGTTTTTCTCTGTTTCCCTCATTAGACTGTTGATTTGGCGTGAAAATTACATTTTTGCTTTGTTTTTATTTTGGGGTCGAATTTTAGAGAGATTTTGAACTGTGATTTATTATTATTATTTTTTCTGGTAAAGCTTTCGGGCTGTTTAAAATTGCAAGGAGCTTCATTTATCGTACCTGTGTTTCAGCTGTGCTGTTAGTATTTTTATTATTATCTTGCAATGACAACATTAAAATTGAAGTCTGCTATTTCTTTGTTCATATGTTTGCAAGTAATGATTTTTATTTAATATGATGGGTATGCCTCAAATCGGACATTCTATATATTTTTTCCAATTAGGGAATGGATCTGTCTATTTTGTGTGGCTTTTGAACTTGAAGCAGAGCCCTGTAATGTGGGAATGGTCAGTTGTTGGCTGTTCAAGTAAACAATAAGAAGTGTGTTCTTGCCTAAATTTTGGGCCATCAGGATGGTTGGGGGTGAACACTCCGATCTACTTGAGAGCTGAGGTGAGGAAGTTCTTTGAACACACTGGAAGGTGGGAGCTAGGGAGGTCGTCCTGGCCTGGCCTTGGTGTTGTTCTAGTCTAATGTGCTATTGTGCTAATAATTTAAGTTCTCTTCAGGGATGAAACGTCTAAAGTGGGAAGCGTTAGAAAGTAAAAGAACAAAAATATATATTTGTGTATCTGACTAAAATGTCATTATATTGGTTGATGTTGGTTGTTGGCTTTTCATCCTATAGCTAGCTATGCACAATCACTAGAAAACAACATCATAGAGTGTGTAGAATGGATTCATACAAATGCCATATTTCATATTTGTCTTATTCCTTTACATAGGATCTGACACCATGACCACAGAAGATAAAATTTAACAACATGGATGCTGCAGAGTTAGTGGCTGTAGCTGTAATAGAAGTACAGTGATGAGGGTTGAATAGAAATGAAGATAGGTAAGGGGAAAATGGTACAAGAGTATGAGCATGCAAATGAAAATAGTCTAATAGAACTTGCAAATACTAAGAATAGCAAATAACAAATAAACAGATACTGGAATGTACGAGTGTGTGAATTAATTTGAAGAAGAAAACAACCAATAGCAGCAAAAGTAGAGAGTACAAGTCAGAGCACTAAGCAGCTCACCTTCTCCTTGCCTAAAACAGCAAAATAGCCTAAGAAAAGGTATTTCCCCCACTAACAGCCAAATAAATCCTTTCTTCTAACAGAATTCCGTGACTCGAGCCTCACTAAGCCTCAACAAGAGTCACTTCCACACTGCCCCCAAACCGTTAAGGCCCTGGCGCACAACTATCAGCTGCAATTGCTGAGTCAGCTACTAATCCTTTACCAGAATTACCCTTAATTCTTTTCCTCTAATACACTTTTAGCCCTTTCGGAATTTGTCTCTAACAATACCCCCGTGAACAACCACCTTGTCCCCAAGGTGGAACTGAGGAAAACTTTGATGTATGTCCGCTGCCAACTCCCAAGTGTTCTCGAACTTTGGCATATCTTGCCACTTGATCAACACTTTAGCATCCCCTTGAGCATTCACTCGAGTGGCCAACGCTTGGTAGGCTGAAGCTTTAGCTCCCATTCTTCTGAGTCGCTGGTAGAGGTTGACACTTGGTTTTAGGTGCAAGGCACTTTTTAAGTAAAGATGCATGGAACACAAGATGCACTAATGAGTCCAGGAGAAGTTGCAACCTATACGCCACCTTTCCTATCTTTTCCAGCATTAGCACTTCAAAAGGTCCATAATATCTAGGACTCAGCTTTGACCTACCTGCTTAGCCAGGGACTTCATTCTATATGGCTGAATCTTGTGATACATCCTTCACCCACTCCATATTCTACTTCCCTTCTTTTCTAGTCATAATGCTTCATCCTCTCTTGGGCCTTATTTAGGTGCCGTTTAAGCTTTTCAACATGGCGTTCCGTTAGCCATTTATTCACCTCTTCTACCGCCAAGGGTGACACATCTCCTTTAACAAGTACAGGGGGTCACGTCCATACAAAGCCTTGAAGGGACATGTGTTTATGGAGGCGTGGTAGGTGGTGTTAAACCAAAGCTTTGCCCAACTTAGCCATTTTGTCCATTGCTTAGGTTTAGAACTCGTAAAGCACCTTAAGTAGGCTTCCAGGCTTACCACTTCAGCTTTGTCCATTTTGTCAGGATGATAGGCTGAGCTGTATTTTCACTTGGTTCCAGCCTTGGACTGAATAATTCAGCCCAAAATGTGCTCATGAAAATCTTGTCTAAACCGTCACAATGGTTAAAGGGAACCCATGCAACGCATTATCCTTAATGAACACCCAGCCACATCCTTATTAGAGAAAGGATGACCAAAACCAATAAAATGGGCACATTTTGAAAGTCTATCAACCACTACCTATAGTATCCATACCTTGTGCCTTAGGAAGTCCCCTAATGAAGTCCATGGAGATATCTTCCCAAACTCGTGAGGGAATGGGGAGCGGTTCAAGCAATCCCGCTGGAGATAAGGTTAAGTATTTGTCCCTATACTTCACAAGCTTGAACATACCTCTAATTGTCTTCCTCATGCCCTCCCACCAAACGAAACTTGCTATGCGTTTGTAAGTGTGAAAAACTGAATAACCTCCCATAGTTGAGTCATGAAATTCATGTAAAATCACAAGAATTCTTGGAGAATCCTTAGGAATAGCCAGCCTCCCTTGATAAAACAATCGCCCCATTTTAGCTCATACCCTCGCTCACTTCAGTCCCTTGAATTAGACCCTGAATGATGCTCTTCAGCTTTCCATCGGCCTTAACTTCTTCTTCTATTCCTTCCTAATTCCTGAAGGTTTGAAGTTGCATCAAAGTGAATCCTTCTAGAAAGTGCATCAGGAGCTCTCGTTTTCCTTCCTTGCCTTATATTGTATCTCAAAATCAAAGCCTAGCAACTTGGTAATCCATTTCCGCTGCCCTTCTCCCATGAGTTGTTGATCTACTAGAAATTTTAAACTTTGGCGAGTTGTGCACAATGAATCGTCTTCCTAATAAGTAGTGCCTCCATTTCTTATCCCATTACAATGGCCATTAATTCCCTCTTGTAAACTGATTGTGTTGGGCCTTCTCAAACAACTTCTGGCTTAGGAAAGCTATTGGGCGCCCTCTTGCATGAGGACAGCCCCTAACCCTTTCCCCAGATGCATCAGCTTCAACCACAAACGTTTTCTCAAGTCTGGAGTTGCCACCAGAAGGAAGTCATGGCTTCCTTTAGTTTCTCAAAAGCTAGTTGGGCCTCCATTCCCCACTGAAAATTATCTTCTCAAGAGTTGCGGCGAGAGGCACACATTTTCCCATACCCCCTAACGAATCTCCAATAGTATCTAGTGATGCCTAAAAACCTCTCAACCCTTTCAGGTTAGTAGGAACTGCCAGGCCATCATGGCTTCTATTTTCTTTAGGTCCGCAATACTCCTTTTTCCTGAAATCATCTGACTTGAGGTATTCTATTTTTATTGCGCAAAAGAACACTTCTTTTGGTTTATGTACAAACTATGTTGCCTGAGTAACTCCAATACTTTCCCAAATGTCCCACATGATCATCCATCATGCTACTATAAATTAGAATATCATCGAAGAAGACTAAAACAAACCTCCTCAAATACGGCCTTAGGACTTGATTCATCAAAGTTTGAAATGTCAAGGGGCATTGATGTCTAAGGGCATCACAAGGAATTCGTAATGCCCTTCATGCGTTCGGAATGTGGTCTTCTCAACATCTTGATCCCTCATCCGAATTTGGTGATACCTTGACTTTAGGTCTAGCTTGGAAAAAATTTGGACTCCACCCAATTCATCTAACAACTCATCAATTATGGAATGGGGAACTTGTCAGGAATAAGCAACTTATTCAGGGCTGGAATTCTACAGAGCCTCCATCCGCCATCCTTCTTTTTAACTAGAATTATCGACTTGAAGGAGGGGAATACAAGGCCTTATAATGCCAGAATGTCAGGATCTCAATAATCTTTTTGATCTCATTTGTTTTGAAAATGGTACCCTAAGGTTCTAACATGGGGAATGGCAAATGCTTTTTTCAAGTTGATCGTGGTCATGAACCTGTGATGGTGGTAATCCCTCTGGAGCTTGCAAATGTCTGATTCTCCTCCAGGACTCCCTTAATTTCCCTTGGCACTTCTGTTCTCAAACGGTTTTTCCCTTGGTTTCGGGCTCCTTCCTCAATACACTCGAGTGACAAAATACCCCTCACCATTTGCTTGGTAAGCCTTCAGGTAGTTCTCCACGAGGCGCTGGTCTTGCTCAAAGAAGGGTCTCCCTTAAGCACCGCCATCCTCTTGCATCCTTCCACTGAATCCGTTGCTTCTGAAGTTAGCTTTGATTTCCCTTAGACCCGCTATCCAGTCATAACCCAGAACCACGTCAACGCTTCCTAGATCTAATTGGAAGAACAATTGAGTGATGCGGGTTCCCCACCTCCGATCTCGAGATTTTCAAAATTCTCGAGCCACGTCCCTGGCTCCCGTCCACCTCTACGATGAAAAGTAGGTCCCTTACCTCCAGTGCTAGCCGTTTACAAGCAGATATGAAATGAAACTACCCTCCGTTCCTTATCCGCCAAAATTTCCACCTCGCTTCCCGACTTACCACGCACCTTAAAGGATTTATTGATGGTGGTGAAACCTTGAAGACTATTGAATGCGAGGTGGAGTGATTGGCGCGATGGTTGTCGCTGTTCGTCGTGTTCCTCCTGCCTGTTTCTCACTTCTTCCGCCGAGTCTCCTTCATCGTAATCTTCCATGAGGACCGAGTTGGAAATGCTTGAACTTGCATACATGATCAGGCCCCCATCCCGTCTCCACACTTAACATAATCCCTTACGACTTCTGCGTCTTAGAGGTCTTCCGTCAAGCGCCTTCCGCTTCCGACACTTGTCTCCGCCTTTGTGCCTCCACTTGTACCCCCTTCGTGCGCATTCCACCTTGGAGAAATGAGAGGTGGAGAAATGCGGGTGGCATGTGTTATTGGTGCTTTAGGATGGCTTAGAGGTTTGTCCACTAGGCCCACCCTTCCCATCCTCCACTCTTTGTTCCTTTCTTCTAACACAAGGGCTTCGCCTTCATTCTAGCCAAGGAGCCCAATTCAAAGCTTTTTAACTTAGCCCTTAAACAACCTTTGAGCCCATTAAGAAACACTCCCTTCAATATCTCACTCCACATGTAACACCCTAATATTTAACTCACACGCGGAGGACGTATTTAAGTTAATTATTAGTTATTACTCTTTTGTTCTAGTTCTTAATTTAAACTCTTGGAAATACTTTAATGAAATTACATGTAAATTTTTTTTTTTTTAAAAACAAAACGTGAGCCACGCATACTAAGTAAAACCCATCATCTATCTCGCACATATAGAAGGAGAAATAAGCGAGTCACATGCGTGCACAACAATTACATGAACATAACCACATCATCATATATAATTATAGCATAAGTATTAACCGTTCCACATTACGCACCAAAATACACTACTAAAAGATATCATGCCTACTAAGAGAGGTTGGGTTAGGTATAGTCATTTGGAAAAGACATAAATAGTATATGGATAGAAACTAAAATAACCTACTAAAACATCTTCTCCCACTACTCCTACTAGGACATGCCTAGAGTGGATAACTTCTAACAAAACTATCAAAATAAGGCTATCCCTTCCACAAGATATGCATAAGCACTTCAAGAGGTTCACTATCAACACCTACTAACAACACTCTCAGAAGGGATAGGTATCCGAGCACATGAGCAAGGTTTGGAAGGAGAGCGAGACGACCCACAAAATGGTAAGGCTGGTTGGTAGGATTTGAGTGCATCTACCAGTGAGAGCATCAACGTGGATCACGAAATTAGCCATTGCCCTCTGAAGACGAGATGGAAAAGAAAGAAAGAAAGGGAATGAGAAATTTGTACAAGAATCTTAGTAGGGCTTTCACCTCTCAAACAAATGTCATCATCTTCGTCCTTAGGAATCTTGAGTTTCATTATGAAAATAGTGGACATAAATAATATTCATTTATTAAGTTCCAAATACCATTATCCGAGACCCATATCTTTTAGCACGAATCTTAATGTCATGAATACATCATACCATATTATGAAATACATGTCAATACTTATGCAATATACCACAAGACTTGAATGAGTTATCATAACATAAGGAACATAATTCATCTTAATATAATCTTTCCTCTTTACTTTTTTAGGTGATTTAACTTTCTTGTTCTCTTTTATGGAGCCACTCATACTCTCCTCTTGAGAGTTCTAGGTTATGAGCTTATATCTAACTAATCGTCACTAGTCTATACTTATCCTCTCAATAAGCTAATTCCCGACTCCCACATTGCGGGATAGGGGGCTAGGATCACCTTTCATAACCATTAATTCATGGAGTCTAAAGGATCACCTCTTTGGGTCACCTCCCATAACCATTAATTTCTGAGTTCTTGAAGGATCCCTTATTTGATCACCTCTCATAACCATTAATTCCTAGAGTCTAGAGGATCATTTCCATGTGTCTTATGTCACCGTTAATTAGCATGTTATTTAGAGATGCAAACATGGACATATAAACATAACTTATTATTCATCATTTCATGCTCAAAATTCCATAATTTTTCTAAGTCCACAAATTTGGTGAAATTCTGCAGCATAACGGCTTGGGAATAGAACTTCTCCAAATTTACTTCATGCCATAGAACACATCAATCAGGCATCTCAATCATTTGTATATAGTCACAACATGCCACAAATCATTAGATACTTGATCACATAAGCACACGTCACATTCTTTGTATATATCCATAAACCCTTATCATCAATATCTCATAATAGTAAATATGCTCCTACCCAGGATGTTGAAATCAAGACCAATTAGACTCTAATGCATATGTTATGCTCAAAAGGATATATACAATTATACTAGAGATCATCATTTGTATAATTCAAGAATCAAACATTACCAAATCGGTAGCTATAAATTTCCATTTAAGATAAAAGAGGCAAGTCTTAAGCTTTAAAAATTTAGGTGATAGCTAGAATCATAAACATGCCATGCAATCTCATTTTTAATCTTTATCATTATAAGGTGATGGGTTAGAAATATAAATATGATGTGCAATACTTGAAATATAAATATGAGAATGCAAGTTCACCTTTAAGTCTTCAAGTGTTAGGTGATAACTTGAAATTTGAATATGATATGCAAGGCTTGGAAGTTAAACATGAAATGCAAGAGGTTGAAACATAAACATGAATGCAAATCTACTTTTATATCTTATTAGCTTCAAACTCAAAACTTTTAAAGAATTAAATCTTTAACCCTAATTAATTTTAACAAAATGGAAGTGAGTTTTAGAGTCCCTCAATACCATGGTTCAAAGAACCTCATTTCTTGGACTCATCATTAAACTCAAAAAGAAACAACCAAAGAAAGCCAACAAACATTCCATTTCGTATATTCTTTTGAAACCAAAAATCAAGTTTTAAGCTTTAGAGGTCCAATATATGATGGTATCACAACCAACATCAATAACCCTCATCATCAAGCTATGGCTCTACCATCAACCAACAACAAAACCAAAAGAAAGAAAAGAAAGAGAAAGAACATAAAAATAAAATCCCTATCAAGAGTGTTTTCTTATTTGCAAAGAGAAAGCTTGATCTTTTGTAAAGAAATGAGAGGAACAAATCTTCTCTGGAGCTAAAATGGATTCGGAAAGGAAAAGAAATGGAAGGAGGATTTTTCTTGTGTTCTTGTGTTTGAGAATAGAAAGGATAGGTGTTTGAGAGTTGATCTATGGTGGAGATGTGATGGTTTGAGGTTGAGAGCTTGGGTGGAGGTTAAGAATGGAGGTTCTTGAAGATGGAGGAGAGGAGGAAGAAGAGGGCTTGAGGTTGGAGAGAACAAGACTCCTTTTTTGACACAACTTGGTTGGCAAATTTCGGAAAAAATGAATGGTAAGAATGAGAGTTTGAAGAGTATTTATAGTGAAAGGATCAAAGAAAGAAGAAGAATGCTTGCATGATTTATGCAAGCATGTTGGCCAAATTTTGAGATGAAAATACTCCATGTTTTATGCAAACATATAGGTCTAATTTTGGGATGAAAATGCTCCATGTTTTATGCAAAAATGTAGTTGTTGGGCATGCATGGTTAGTGGAAATTTTCTAATATTTAATGCATGTATGCATAATAGATTTACAACATGTGATCTTATGCTTTAATAGGTGTTTTTAATTTTTAGCATGGAATTGTCTAAGTATGTGGTTAAGAATGTGCATGATGTATGTGATTGAATTATTGTATTGTCATCTTAATCCAATGGCTTATATTCATCCTTGTTTAAAGACAAGTCTAGGGATTTGTGCAAATGGCATTGTAGTAATTGTTAAAGTAGTGACATTATAGTAATTATTAAAGTAGTGGCACTTAGTAATTTCTTTAACCAAGACAAGGGTATTTTTGTAATTAGACAATGACAGTGATATTCTTGTAATTTCATTTGTAGAATAAGGGTGTCTTTGTCATTAACTAATAAGGCAAGGGTAGTTTAGTAATTTCCTTTACATAGCAAGGGTATTTTCATAATTTCACTAAATAATGACATTTTTGTAATTCTTTGCATCTTTTTCTAAACACACTTGATTATTCTAACATGATTTGTTATTAATCAACAATAAATCACCAATGTTAACTCTTTCCATTATGGGGCCAAGATCAACGCCTTCGGTAAATCAATTGTCGAGTTCATCGAGTCAACTAGCCTACGAAATTTGGGTTGTTACACCACATACTTCATGGGCCCTTAAAACCTTCTCAAACTCCTCAATGGAGTCCATAACGAAGCCCACTTGTTTCAATCTCAAGAAGGGCCCATAAGGGTCTTTGACAACCCCAGGTTGAAACCTCCGGAAGAGACCTTCCCTGAATGCTCGCCACGATGAAAAGGAAGTTTGCTCCTCCCAAGCTTGAAACCAATTGAGAGCTCGACCTCCAAAGCCAAGACAACCACCTCCAGGTGCTCCTCGCCTTCGATCCCATTCATCGAAATATCTTTCAACTTCACAAGCCACCCAAGTGCATCGTCCCTCAGAACAAGGGAAGCTCCATCTTCCCTCACACAATCTCATCGAGTGGAGGTGGCTACCTCGTTCCAGTTCGCTGACCGTGCAAGAGTCATGATCACGTGCCCGAGGGCCACCATGGGAGTGTGGAGTCCCATTCATCGCGGTCATGAGATCAGAATGACGAGCCTTTGAGCGATGGGGAGGAGGGGAGCCTGAGACCCTATCCCATCTGTCACCCCCATTCCATCCGCGTGTACACTCGGAAATGCGATCGTGGAGCATGGTGATCGGCCGTGAGAATGACGTTGCGGGTTCCCTAGCAATCGCACTACGTCTAGCTTTTCTCTCAGCGTCCCGTCCACTCGTTTTCCATTAGGCAGCTTCACCGAAGAAAGGTGCAGAGGAGGCCAACAGGAAGAGTCTCTGAATGCCAAATAATAGAACCTACAAATACTAAGAATAGCAGCAAATAATAGATAAGAGATATTGGAATGTACGAGTGTGTGAATTAATTTGAAGAAGAAAACAACCAATAGCAACAAAGCAAGAGTACAAGTCAGAGCACTAAGCAACTACCTCTCCTCCTTGCCTAAAATAGTAAAATAGCCTAAGAAAAGGTATTTCCCCCACTAATAGCCAAATAAACCCTTTCCTCTAATATAATTCACGTGACTTGAGCCTCACTAAGCCTCAGCAAAAGTCACTCCCACAACCCCCCCCCCCCACAAAAAAAAAAAAACCGTTATGGCCCTGGCCCACAACTATCAACTGCGATTGTTGAGTTAGCTACTAATCTTTTTCCAGAACTACCCTTAATTCTTTTCCTCTGATACACTTTTAGCCTTTTTGGAATTTGTCTCTTACATAGTCAAAAAAATTTCAATAGGAGTTTTGGGGAATTGTGTTGCATATAACCCATTTCCCTCTTGCATGCTTTTTGTTAGTCAAATTTAGCATCCTTGACCCCCTTTTTTCCTTCGCTTTCTTCTTTTTCTCTGCTATGGAATTCTTTCTCATATAAGGGTCCCCACACCTTTTGGATGTGAAACTAACACCCTATTCAAGCATCTGATGGTGTGACTATGGCCATAAGTGCTTTTAGTAAGATTCAAATCCTTGCGTACTAGGTAAAGTTTGCTCACATGGAGCTCAAGTTGCCACCTGAGCCACATAGCTAGGTTCCAATGTTCAAGCAAGACACATGGAAAAATGTTAGTAGTTATCTCACCCATGTGGCTGGAGTGTGATTGATTGTAGTTGTCCTTCAAGCCCTTTTCAGATTGTTGAGAGAAGAGAAAGAGAGAAAGTCATGAGGAATCCGTGTCTCAACTACATAGCCGAGATAGTATATATAGATATTGAGCAATAAATACACAATAATTACAAATATATATATATATATATATATATATATATATATATTCTCTTTTTATATATATGATATTATTAATTACAGATATTCATAATCTTTACACTCTCCCTAAGGGCATATGATCATATGCACCTAGCTTGTTCCATAGATAACTTATTCTAAGACCTCTTAATGATTTGGTGAGAACATCTGCCAATTGGTCATTTGAATTGACGAAATTTGGTGATGTCTCCAAATAAAATCTTCTCTCAATCAAGTGACAATCAACTTCAATGTGTTTGGTTCTCTCATGAAAAACTAAATTTGAAGCAATGTATAAAGGCTTATTGTCATAAACAAGTTTCATGTGCTTGGTTTCCCCAAATTGAAGTTCTTGGAGGAGTTGCTTAAGCTAGAAGCTCACATGTGGTTGAGGCCATGACACCGGTCTCTCCTCGGCACTAGACCGCGCAAGTAGTTGCTTCTTACTCTTCTAGGATATGAAATTGCCTCCAATGAGTATACAGGACTCGGAAGTAGAACACCTATCATAAGGGATCCTGCCCACCCGCATCAAAATACCCAACTACCTCAGGATCCGCTTATCTTCGTAAATAAGGCCTTTCCCTGGTGCTCCTTTGACATACTTCAAAATGCATATCATAGCATCCAGTGAGCTTCACATGGTGAGTACTTACCGTGAAAGAAATGTCTAGACAAGAAACTTGAGATAGTTCAATTTCCCAACCAATCTTCTATATCTCCCAGGGTCAGAGCTGGCTTCCCCTGATTTGGAAGGAGCTTGACATTAGGATCCATAGGAGTATCAAGATGTTTTGGAGTAAACCCGTTCCCTCTATAATGTTAATAGCATATTTTCTCTAAGAGGACTATGCCATCTTTGGGCTATGCCTTCAATGCCCAGGAAGTATCTGAGTTCGCCAAGATCTTTGGTCTGAAGTGATTGCACAAGTGCTGTTGATATGTGCTATGCCATGAGTATCACTCCCTATAATGACAATGTCATCAACATATTTGAGTATGATGAAAAAACACAGAGTGGCGAGTTCACTCC
The DNA here is from genome assembly GCA_030441495.1 of Dalbergia oliveri. Taxonomy (NCBI): domain Eukaryota; kingdom Viridiplantae; phylum Streptophyta; class Magnoliopsida; order Fabales; family Fabaceae; genus Dalbergia; species Dalbergia oliveri. The sequence goes on along the minus strand of JAMLFY010000412.1, from coordinate 6,924 downwards.
GAGTCATACCAAATTGCTTGAACCACCGTGGAGAACCTTCCAAACCAAGCCTGAGGAACTACTTAAGACCATACAGTGATTTCTTGATAAAATTTGGAAAATACAGAAAACAACTCAGACCTTTTAAGTAAAAATAACCAAGTACAACGAGAATAGTCATCAATAAATGTAACAAAATAACGAAATCCTAAACTAGACACCGTGCGACTTGGACCCCAAATATTTGAATGAACTAAAGTAAAGGGAGACGTGTCGACTACTAACCCTATCAAGAAAATGACTCCGCGTGTGTTTCCCAAGTTAACACCACTCACAAGGCAAACTACAGAGAGGTCGGGCACCATGCATGGAGTTGGCAAGACGGGATGACCAAACTGGGCATGGAGGGAGAGGATTTGGTGAGGGAGCAAACACTTGATTGGGGGAGAGAGCCAATAGAGGCCACGAGACTCACATCTGGTGCCAATCATCCGTCCTATGCTCCGTTCCTGAGTAGAATATTCAGCTGAATGAAATGATACATTTAAGGGCTTTAGTTAACCGATAAGAGAGAGCAAGTTGAATGGAGAACTAGGAACATAAAGGAGAGAATCAACTAACATAGAGGGTAGGGATGGGCAATGCCCACCCGTGAGACTAGGTGTGAGAACCATTGGCTAAAGTGACAGTGGGTAAATATCCAGGAAGTAGAAAGTGTGGAAAATAAAGATTTATTGTTGAGATATGTACGAGCGGCGCGGAATCAAGAACCCAAGGGCCTAATGAGGCTGAACTGAGAGCGACAAGCAAAAGAATTACCAAAGTGTGCAACAGAGGCAGTGGAACCAGGTTTTGACCACTCAAACCACTTCGAGGTCAGCGAACCAGCGGAGATCCTTGAATGTAGCAGGTGAGTCGGAGGTAATAGGAACATTGGCCTGGCAACATTAAAATTGGGCGCAAGTGAGGATGCAAAAGAATAGAGATCAATGGAGTGGCCTAACTTATGAGTGATCACACTTGGCGAGACTTTCGAGAACGGCCACGGCGGTACTGTGCGTGCCAAGGGAGAGGTATTAATCGAAGCCAGAGGAAGGAGCAATGCTGGATGGTTTGGCAAGAACCCGAGAGAGAGAGAGACATTGTGGAGAGAGTGCACATTGATGATCCCAGAAGCTTAATTACGGGTAGTAGAGTACTCTCTAGGTAAACCATAAAAGCCCAGAGCAAAAGAAGAACCTTGTTGCTCCAATTCCTTCATCGGGTATGAACCAGGGGGCAAGAGTTCGTTGAAGTCATGGAGAGCGCCGTGAATCTTACCCAAATAAGAGGACATAAAACCATCAAGCTAGCGAGGAGCAATGATAGCCATGAGATCCTGACAAACACGATAGAGACGTTGAGTGTCATTGGTAGAAGAGGGTTCTTGCCCTGTCCCAAATAGATTCACAAGTGATATGAGCCCGAAAGAATCTGTTGATGGAAGGAGCAATGGTGGACTTGAGAATGCTACATAGTTGGGCATCAACCTTAACCCAAACAGGCGCTTAGCCATCGAGATGTCTACAGCCTTCGTGATGCCTGATAGTCCCTCCGCCTTGTGAGCCAAAGGCAGATGTCCGACGCTCAAGTATCATAGTTGTTGACATCATGTTTGTCAATGGAAGAGGCACACTGGCATAACTAGTGAATGCTGGAGGCTCGGTCTTGGAACACCCTTATTTCGAGAGGAAGAGTCATTGGCAGCCATGGGTCACGAAAGTACAAGGGCAGAAGCAGGATTTTCAAAATGCGACTTCTGCAAAGTGCACGGATGGCAAAGTGGAGGGTAGCTCCGAAGAGGAGAGCGCGTGAGTCCAACGCAGGGAGCCGGTCGGAACGCATGCACCATGTGCGGCCAGAAGACATGATGCTGAAAACATCGGAGAAGAAGAAGCGGCATGTGGGAGTGCATGACAGGAGGTCTGAAGGTGTGTTCGGTGGGGGTACCTTGCATAGGGGTGAGGCGAGGCGTGGGTGGGGTCGGCGGTGGGAATTGGTGCGGAAAAGTGGCCCCGGTGAGGGCGGGGCAGAGGGGGCATTTCGTGGAAGGGAGGCACAGGAAGGGAAAGGCAGGCAAACCAAGGAAAACATGGCTTGGCCGAAAAAAAATTTCACCAGAGGTAGTGGGCCCTCCTGATGGCACGAATTAGAATTTTCTTTCTTTCTTAGGCTCTAGATACCATGTTAGAGAGAGAAATAGAGAAAGTCATGAGGATTTCGTGTGTCTCAACTATACAGCGAAGAGATATATAGATACTGAACAATAAGTACAAAATAATTACAAATATATATATATATATTCCTTAATGACAGATATTCACAGATTCTAACACAAATATTGAGTAAGTTTTTAAATACTGGCCTTTGTTTTGGACTTAGAACCAGCACTGCTACTTGTGTATAAAAACAGCTCATGTGCATAATTTGTTTTTCTTACTTTCTTTCTGAATGAACGTCATGGTGAAACCCATTATTCTTATTTTAGAAATCTGTAAAATTAATTGGAAGCATAGAACTTCTTGATATTCAATTTGTTGACTACAATTATTCCATGATGGTATGCCTTTTCTGTTGAGTTGTAACTTAGTCACACTCTTTGGACATGTGTAGATAACAAAATTTGGTTACTGTTCGTGCTTGGTTTTGTATCATATAGTTGCTGATTCAGTTTTTCTCCATTGAATATTGATTGGAAACTTAAACAAGCAAATGTTTATGGTTTACTTTTCATGGATTTTCTGCTTATCCTGCATATATATCATCTTATCTCATTCTGTGTAACCACGGTGGTTCAGCATAACTAGAACTATTTCATTATCTCCATGCGCAGAGTTAGATCTCCCATGGATATCTTTAAAAGAATGTTGTAGATGCCCATATGATGTCGAGAGTCATATATGACTTCATTCTCAGTTACAGTGCCAGTAGTTTGTGCAATATGAACAATTGCAATAACTCCTTATCCTGGAAGCTATTCAAAATTGTTAAATATCCCAAATATGCATACATTACCAGAGTTAATTCCACTCCTCCTTTATATTTTTTTATATTGTGGGCCATCTTTAGAATGACCTTAAAATGTGTGCCTTGTATTTTAGTGGTCATAAAACTTTGAATGGACAGTTTTATTTACTGCAAAGTCTTTGTCCAGACGAAGATAATTTACCATATTCATTTTACAGTCACCTGGATGGCACCCAGTGCGTTGAGAGGTTCAGAAAATATGATGCTGAATACACTCTACGCTTGATGGCAAAATATTTCTCTGGAAAAACAATTTATGGAGGTATGCATCAGTAGCCTTTGCGGATCACTTCTTTTACAGGCAAGATAAGATGCTTGCTTTCCCGTCTTGATTTGTGACCGGTGTGACAGATTCCTAGTATTTAAGCATCAATTACCCATTGTGCAATGCATTCCTTGGTGTTGGTCAATATAATGCAGCAGTTCATATAATTTCTTTTGTTTAAAGTCGTGATTTTATTTTAGCATCACTTCGTAAGTAACCTGTATTTGGATATGATTCCACAATGCATAATCTCTAGTGCAGCTGCTTTTGTGCTTATTCGTAATTATCTGTAGTTAAGCAGAGAATTTATGTTTTTATTTGGAATATTAATATGAATATAAAGTAGTGAAGGAAAAAATACACAAGTGTCATTAATGTAATATTAGACTAATAGATGAAATACTGTTATTTTGTACTATAGTCGAAAACAGCAGCATGTTGGGATGTAAAAGGGAATTGGAATATCTTGTCGTTTATTTCTTAACTTGATGCAAGACTATTTTGCGTACCATTCCTCTCAATTGTATGATGACATCTTTTCTCCGTATAAGTTTTGTTCTGTCTCTAGGCATGGTGTGCCAAGTTTCTGTTGATATATGATCATTTGTAGTTGAAGGTGGGGTGAAAACTAAACACACAACTCCCTGCTTTTTCTGGCTAAAGCTACATCATATGTTTGTTCTTCATTTCATATGCTGAAACGTTAGTTAGAACTTATGCAATAATCCAGTTTCAGGTGATAGTAAATATATATGTTTGCAGGCAACATATTTGATGATCAAACAACAATAGGCGATGAAATTATAAAGTCAAGCAGGTAAAAGCTTGTGCTATGGACTAAAATATGTTCAAAGACGTAGAAAGTAATCTGTGCTAGGACATCTTTGTCTAGGTTGCCTTGTTTCCGGTCATATGCAGATCCTGTAGTAGGTTTTGAAGACCAATGCAGCAATGGATCAACTCCTCCAACAGACACACAAGCTAACATCCCCAATGGCAAACACTTGGTGAAGAAGAATTGAAGTAATTTGCATGGAGATGCATCAATGCATAATGCTGTCTTCGAAAAGTTAATGCAAAGCAATGCATTTTTAACAGGTATTCTGGAGCTTGTAACTCTAAAATGATGGTTATGGCCTCAACCACCAATTTCCCAGCCCTGACAGGACTTTTGGGTCGTGGTTTTTGTAAGGTTATAATCATGTGTAAAGGGCTACCGCCATTCATATGATTCAATAATTTACAAAGTAAATAAGTCCGTCTTTTATTTTGCATTGGTGATCCACTTTTAATTTGTCTATGTTTATTATATGTTGGTCCTAACATGAGTCCTAATGTATGGAGGCTCAATTGAGTTTTCACCGAGTCCTATTTTGACCATGCTAGTAAAGGAAAATTCGAATGATATGACCCATATAAGCTAGATGGACCATTTTGCTGGTACAGAAGAATTCTATAAATTTTTAGCATGTTTGGATTTATGGTGAGGGAGGTGCGAATTGATTTTGGAAGTCCAAAATTGATTGGTTTAATTTTTAAAGATGCTTGGTTTTGAAGAAACAAAATCAAGGGTGCGTTTTAAATTTTATATTTGATTGAAAGCTGAAAATTATTTTTTTACAAAAGCTGTTCTTTAGTTTTTACAAAAAAAGTGTTGAAAACTTTTTTTTTTTAAATTCTGATTAATTTTGCACATGAGGTGTGGATCAAATGGTATATTTAACTTAATACGCCTAGGATGTATTTAAGTTAATTATTATTTATTACTCTTTTATTCCAATTCTTAATTTAAACTCTTGGAAATACTTTAATAAAATTGCGGGTAATTTTTTTTTTAAAGCAAAACATGAGCTGTGCGTACTAAGTAAAACCTATCATCTGTTGCATATATGGAGAAACTAGTAACATGCGTGCACAACAATCATATGAACATAATCACATCTTCATATATAATTATATTTTAAGTATTAACCATTTCACATCAAGCACCAAAATACACTACTAAAGGATATTATGCCCACCAGAGGTTGAGCTAGGTATAGACATTCAGAAAAGACATAAATAGTATATGGATAGAAAAACACCTATTAACACCTACTAACGACACTCCGAGGGATAGTTATCGGAGCACATGAGCAAGGTTAGTAGGAGTAGTGAGACGACCCACAAAATGATAAGGCTGGTTGGTAGGATTGAAGTGCATTTAACATGTGAGAGTATCAACGTGTAACGCCCTCTTAATTACCATATTTTACTCGAGTGTTAACACGGATTGGTAGAGTATTACTTATGTTCATAATTTAAACTAGGCGAAATACAATGAAATAAAGCAATTTAGACATGCATGTTGCAAAGCTTGTATTCACATATATGGACATAATCTCTCAGTCCACAATATATACATCATACTACCAAACAAGTCAGTTAACTCCTAAGCTAGTTAGGGACTCCGTATCAAAAGTACTAGCCATCGCCTAAACGTCACCTGCTCGAGTATCCTGTCCAACAAAATCACGTGTAGATACAACGAACCTGAATACATCTAATAGTACATCATCGCAGGCTGGTAAAGTCCTAACGCTACACTACTACTATGGACAAGCCAAGAGTCCCTTAACCTCGCGTTCTCCTAGGAAGCCATTGGCCACCGGTATGATAGCCTCGCCTTCGCCGGGCGTCTGGACCCTCAAATGGGTCCGAGTCTGAGGATGATGATGAAGAAGCGGGTACAACTACTGGAGGGGTCCAGGTGGAGCGATCGGAATATTGAATACCTTTGGCTGTGCCATATGGAAGGGCACGCCGTCGTAGGGAGAAGTAGGGTTGAACTCCAAAAAAGCTGATGCACTAAAAGAACACCAAAAGTACGTACACATTGAACGAGTGACCTATAGCATACAGTGAGTTAAGTGCTGGGTTGTAATGCCACACCCACTGTGGCGAGTTAAGGAAGAATACTATTGATGGCATCTGCGAATCTAAGCAACACAAGTACATGCAACTGTAGGGTGAGAATATTATAAAATTTTCAGGAGGGTTATCCCTCGAGATCAATGCAAGAATCGACAATAAATGCATTCACATAAGAATATTCATGCAAGAATTATAAGTATCAATACTAAAGTATGTACATTGTGCGAAATCAAGATGTAACCACAGTAATAAATTATACATTGCTATTTGAAACCATAGAATCTCATTTCGTGTATTTTCCGTTTTTACTAACATAGGGAAGACTTAATATCATATCAAGAGGTGTGTGTATTAGACAATTCCACAAAGGACAATAGATTGCTAGGACATGAGCTCATTCCTGTTCGTGATCATTTGACTTCATTTTTTCCGTTTCCGAGTCACACAGTTTTATTCCTAGCCGATACATTTACTGAACCATAAAGTTCCTAGGGAAGTCCTTATTCTTGCCTTCCCTCTTTAACCTATATAAGCCTTGTTTATTTTTTCCCATATGTTAAAACATGCGCATGTGAAATTTATACATTCTCTTTTCTATATAATTGCATCATGTACTTTTCTCTTTTCCCAAAGACACGTATAAGCCATATATATGCATTCATCCACAATGAAATTCTCATAAATCAATCATTAGAATCCAT
>JAMLFY010000411.1:0-36328 GCA_030441495.1 Dalbergia oliveri | reverse complement strand
AGTGAAATTACGAGCCATTTTTTTTTTAAAACATAATTGAAAACGTGAGCGCTTTATGTGAATGATTTAGCAAAATTTAAAAGACACATAGGAATTTACAAACATCACATCATAATATATTGGCTCCATCATACAGCATCCATAATTACATATCATATAAATAGATATTTGCCTACCAACAGAATAAGACTAAGTGTAGGCAATCTAACAAAACATAAATAATATATGGATGGAAGGACATCCATTAATGGCACCTAGTAATAACACTCCAGGATAGGGATAGATATTGAAAATATACGAGTGAAACTAGGATCAAGTTCAGCTCCGGTGAAGCCTCAATGTGATTCACGAACGCTTCCTACTGAAGACGAGATGGAAAGAAAAATAGAGGGAGTGAGAAACTTATAAAAGAATCTCGTAGGGTACTCACCTCATGATGCATTGTGTCATCATCATCGTCCAGGAACCTCGGGGTTATTATGAAATAGTGAGCATGCTAAGATTGATTTAAGTTCGAAAATATACTTTACCGAGGTCGTCCTTTTAATCATGCGTCTTATAATGCATCATAAACTTAGCATGTCATGTTTATAATGAACTTTTCCTTTATCAACACATCGTATTCTTCATCATCATATCATAAATACTATGCATAAAAGAACATCATATTTCTCTCATCATCATAATACTATATAAATACTATGCATAGAAGAACATCATATTTCCCATCATCATTCATAAAATACTATGCTAGAAGAACATCATACCATAATAGCTACATCAAGACATGGTACATATTCCATTCCTTTAGTGTCCTAGGTGACTTAAAATCTTGTCATCATCATCATTATTTTCTTGGGGCCACCCTATACTCACCTTTTGGGAGTAATCTAGGTTATGAGCTCATACCTTACTAGTCGTCACTAGCATATACTTATCCTTTGATAAGTTAAAATCCGACTTTACCCTTTTGAGAGAACGGGCTAGGGGGCAAGAATCACCTTTTCACCACCTCTAGTCTGATGGGTCTTAAAGGATCATTTTCTAAGATCACCTTTTCACCACCTTTATAGTCTGATGGGTCCAAAGGATATCATTCAATCATTTAAGTCACCATTAAGTCTTAGCATGTTATATCATAATCATCAAGATGCATGAACATTCTCATTGTTTGCAATAGCAATTATAACATGCAAGCCATGAAATCATTCAATAATATCAAATTCATAGGCATTACATCATCATATAACTTACATTCCAAAGCATCAAAAGATGTCATCTAAAATTTACAAGTAAAGCTCCCTTAAATAACAAACTCTAAAATTGGGTAACCTTAATTATCAAACTAATTACTTATGCATCTAAGGGATTTTTACCATCAATTATAAGCCTTAAAAACATTATTAGACTATATGGGTCAGCATAGGCAGTAGTTGTTCTTAAGGTTTCAATGTGTAGAAGTTGCATTTTTAACCCTTTCTCGTTACCGCTTTCCCTATGATAAAATTAATTACTAAACCAATTATGAATCATTGTCCCTTATCTAAACATAATAATATCTGGTTCTTAAGGTCACTAAAGGCTTCCAAAAGAATGCATAAATTTTATTCTCTAAAGTTCTAGAAATCTTGCTTTTACGGTTTTCTAGGAAGCTAGTTTTATCTCTAACATGCATAAATCATTCCTTTAGCAATAAACCATAATTATCACAACTTCAAACATATTTAAATCATCATCATTTATTGGTACTAATCTCATATCAGAAGCCGAATCATGAACCTCATATAATTGTATAAAATACATTAAGTGAACATAAAATATTAGTTTCCAGTAGAATCCTTGCAAAGCTTTAAAACTCTTTTAGAAACTAATTCTTTGAAAGAATCTTCATAATTAAAATTCTCACTTAAGATAAAAGGAGCAAGTCTTGAGCTTAGGAGATTTATGTGATATCTTAGAATCATAAACATGCTATGCAACCTCATTTTAATCTTGTCATTATAAGGTGATAACTTGGAATTATAAACATGATATGCAAATCCATTTCTTTATCTTTAAGATTTAAGGTGATGACTTGAAAATTAAACATGATGCAAGAGCTTGAAATATAAACATGATGCAAGAAGTGAAGCGGCGGTAGTCGCATAGGACCCTGGAGGAGAAAGAATCTTAGAAGGAGAATGGCGTAACGCACTGAAAGTGAAGGGAGAAGAGAATTATTATTACATCTTTTTAAGCTCCAATCTCAAGACTTCTTAAAGAATCAATTCTTTAACTCCAATAATCTTATTTCTTTGCTTGTGATACTTGGGCAAGTCTTTGAGCTCTAGGATATTTAGGTGATGACATAAAAATAAACATGTCATGCGTTGATTCTTTTTAGTCATTATAAAATAAAGTGAGAACATAAAATAAATATGAGATGCAACTTCTTTATTATCTTTAGAGATTAAGTGACAACATGAAATATAAACATGAAATGCAAACTTGAAATTTAAACATGAGTATGCAAGTCCATTTATTCATTCTTGAAATTTTAGTAATGACATAGAAAGTAAACATGATTATGCAAGGTATAAACTTAAACATGAATGCAAGTTCATTTTATTTCTTACTAGAGCTCCTTCAAGACTTTATAGAAATAGAATTCAATATATATATCTTAACAAGACAAAGTGAGAAATACATCTTTCAAATTCTAAACTCAAGATCATAAAATCATCATAAAAACATCATTCTTTAAAGTTTTGCATCAAGTGGAACTTTCAAGCTTTAGAGGCCTAACTTGTGATGGATTCACAACCCACCTTCAAGGTCCTCATCATCAAGCCATCATCTTAGTCCCACCTAGGCCATATGGCCAAATTGGTTAAAGAAAAAGGAAGAAGAAAACCAAATGGAAAAACTAGAGAAAATCCATGAAATCATCATTTTGAACCAAGAACAACACTTAGCAAAATATAGAAATAAACTTAAAAACAACTCCCTACCTAATCTGATTTGAAGGAAAGGAAGAGAACTTGGTTTCTTTGAGTGAAATGGAAGAAAATCTCTTTGAAAACTGAAGAATTCGGCCAAGGAGGAGGAAGAAAGAAAGCTTTTGGTGCTTCTAAGAACTAGAATTGTGTAAGTTATGATCAAAGGCTTCTAACATCTCTTCAAGCATGCCTATTTATAGAGATTTTGAAGCTCATAAATGGACAAATGAAGGAGGAAGGCTGATGGATTTTCATGGGGAACAAAGGGAGGAAAATCATTCCTTGTTTAAGGCATGTTTTATGCCATGTTTTAGGGAATTTTTGGCATTTTGTTTTAGTGTATCTTTGGGAAATTATTCTGATGCATAATGGCATCAATAATTTCGTCCATTACAGCCCAAGGAGGAGAAATTTGTGTGTTCCATGTATTATTTAGGTGTAGGCAAGGTATTCATGCAATTTAGAGAATTTACGGTTAAGGGCTTAGGTGAATTAGTAAGCAATTTGAGTGTTTTAAAGCAATTTTAGGTTCTAGTCAATTTAAATAAATAATTTTGACTCTAGATTAATAATTAGAATTTAATAAGCTTTAATTTGAGCCTAATATTGCTTAGGTTTTCGTAGACAAATCAAAAATCTCAAAATTTGTAAACTGGAAAGACAGGGGCAAAACGGTCATTTTACTTAAAAATTGCCCGAGACCACCCGAGCTTAACTAATGGTTAATCATGGCTTAAAAACACCTTTTAACACATTTTAGTGAGGTTCAAGCTAGTCGGCACGCAAATAAAGTTAAAACGGCCGAGGCGTTTTAGTCATTTCGCGCGTCGAGAGCTAAAATTATGATTCTTCTCCTCTATTAACACACATAACACAAACAATCCCTTATTAACATCAAAAAATCCCTTGAGGATGGGTGGGGCCCACGATCCTCATTTCTTGAGTAAAATAACCTCAGGGGCATTTTGGTCATTTTACACGAACGAAAATTGGGGTTTGCAATACTTGCACGAATTGCTCCTAACTTCTCTTCTAACGTTATATTCCTTTATTAAGGATTGTTTTGTCTCAAATTTTATATAATATTTACCTATGGTAATTCGGTAATTCCTAATGACAGTAAAAATTACAAGTAAAAATTGGGGCGTTACACATTTCAAAAGGTGTAAGGACAAGTATTCCCTAAAAGTGAAACCATGTCTTTCATATCCACTATAGAACCAGAATGTATTGAAGATGCTTTAAATGATCAAAGTTGAGTGGATGCTATATAAGAGGGCTGGATCAATTTGAGAAAGCAAAGTTTTGGATAGTTGTGGAGAAACCAAAGGAAAAACTATCATTGGAACAAGTGGGTATTTAGAAACAAGCTGGATGAACCTGGAAATGTGGTAAGAAACAAAGCAAGATTGATTGCACAAGGTTATAATCAATAAGATGGAATTAATTATGATGAAACCTTTGCACCATACAATGCCAAAATCCATAGAATGCTACTTGCTTTTGCTACCTGTAAGAGATTCACTCTATATCAAATGGATGTGAAGTTGTACCTCCTAAATGAATTCCGATTTGAAGAAGCTTATGTAACTTAACCTCCAGGATTTGAGAGTGAAACGTTCCCAACCATGTCTTTAAGTTAACTAAGGTGCTCCATGGTTTGAAATAAGCTCCTAGAGCTTGATATGAAAACTAGAGTACTTTCTTATTTAAGAATGGGTTTAAATGAGATAATGTTGACATTACTTTATTTACGTTATTGCAAAATGATAACTTTCTGATAGTCCAAATATAGGTTGATGACATTATATTTGGTACTATGACTATTCTATGTGTGAAAAGTTTTCAAAGCTTATCCTGAGTGAATTTGAGATGAGCATGATGGGTAAATTAAAATGCTTTTCATAACTTAAATCAAATAACAAAAAGAAGGAATCTCAATCCATTAAGAAAAATACACAAAAGAATTTTAAAGAGGTTCAACATGGATCAAGCTAAACCTATAGTATCCCTATGCATCCATCTTAAATCATTGATGCAAGATAAAATAATGGTGAAGAAATGTTAGAAAGTAATTATGAGGAATGATTAACTCTTCTTATCTACAAGTAGACTTGACATTTAGTAAAGTATGGGTGTTCCAAATTTCAGTCTAACCTAAAACAATCAAACTTAAATGCTGTCAAAAGAATCTTAAGATATTTAGTAGGCACTACTAATCTTGGTCCATTGTATGAGAAAGGTACATCTAGTGAGATGTAAGTTTCTGATGATGCTGATTTGCTGGAGATAGAGTAGGCAAAAAAAAGCACAAGTGGATGTTGTTGCTTCTTTGGACAATGTCTCATCACATGGTCTTGCAAGAAGTAGAACATAATTGCTCCTTCAATAGTAGAAGTTGAATATGTTGCAGTTGCAAATTGTTACACACAAATGCTGTAACACTCTAAAATTATTTAAAAATTAATTTAAGTTTTATTAGTCATAATTTCAAAAATCTGACAATTTTAGCAATGATGAGGAAAACCCAATGATGAATAGTAACCTTACGGGCCCTATGGGCCCGTCAAGATAGCCAAAACTCTAAAGGGACTAGGAGATGCCTAGGGAAGAAAAGGCAGGGTTAAGGTTAAAATGGTTAGGAATCAAGATTTTATACTTGGAAAATAATTTCAGGTAATGTTTGATTATCCTGTATGGTGTTGTACCCATTGGTAGAGTTTCGATGTTTTTAACACCACAAAAGTTACTTGGTAGCCAAGTAACTTCTACCAATCACATCTTGCCAAGTCGATAGCAAAGATTAAAACTTGAAAAGTAAGTTTTAATCTTGACCTTTCATTTATTATATTTTACCCAGGAGACAATATCTCATCTGTTTGGGAAATTTTGTGTGTGATTTTAATACCAAAAAGCTACTTGTTCACTAGGCTAAAATGAGCCACTTATCTTAAGCCAAGTAGATGGCCAACATTCATTTTTTTACTATCCAATCAAATCATAGCCATTCATATCATTTCTTTTCCCAAAAGAAAGAAAATTACACTTTATTTACATAAATACTACATTTATATCAAGATAAAGATAAGCTACCCAACCTTATCACACCAAGACCAAACATTTCGGCCAAACCACCCACAATTACAGCCTCCATTGTTCTTTCTCTCAAAACTCCATTAACAAGCTTCAAGCTTCAAAAACCCTAGTCAAAGTAACTAAAACCTCAAGCTTCCTTCACCAAACTTGTTCTACTTCTTATAACCTACAAATCTAACAAATTGAAATCTCAATTTCTCATCAATTCAAACCTTGATACCTCATTACCTCACTTATTAGGGAAGGGTTTGGAGTTGGTTTGGTGGCCTTGAAGTGAAGATGAATCATTTGGAACATCTTTAGAGTTATAAAGCTCTAAAGTTTGCAAAGTAGGGCTTTGTGTTCTTATTTGTTATGATTCTGTTTTTCTAGATTTTCACCTCTTAGAATTTTAAATTTTCTAGTTCTAATGCATGATTATACCTTGATATACATGTATTTGCATAGGTGGAGTAGTTTAGTGTCATGGAAAAATCATTTTTATTAAAAGAGATTTTGTTTTGTAATGCTGGATTCTTTGATTGGCCAAGGAGATTGTTCAGAAATTTTCTAGTATAATTGTAGGTATTTTTATGAGCTATAAAAATTATATGTTGAAATAACATCCTAAGGCAACTCCATGATTTTTCTTGGGTCATGTTGAAGACTTTTGCTACTTGAAAAAAATCATGAACCGAAATGATACTATTCCTCCTGAATTGTTGGATTAGAAGCTGTGAATTTTGCTTATTTTGTTACCATAGCAAATGATTGATTTTTCTTTTGAAATTTTTACAGGGTGTTGGAAACATCTTGAAGTTTAACCATAATTTTTATTCTGAATTGATTCAGTCATTTATTAGGGTTAAAAATTATGAATTCTGGTTTTGAGCTGAGACTAAGTGGTCTCTAACCACCAGATTTGTCTAATTTTGTTACTATAGTTAGAGAAGGATTCTTGTTTTGAAATTTTTACAGGGCATTGTGGACACTTTGAGATGTCATGGAGAATTTTTATAGCCTCTGAATTGATTGTTTGATGTGCAAATAAATTTGTGCTACAATGGTGTAAAATCTACCCAATTGCTGGAAATGAACTCAAACCTTGAATTGTAATGTGATGGCATTTTTGGTTCAAGTATGATGTATATGAATGCATGCTAGTGACTTGAGAGATTAATTTATGAGGCATGATTGAAATTACAATGTGAATGAATGCCTACATATAGCTTATGCATGCATTTGAGAAAAGAAAAGTACATGATGCAATTATGTGAGATAAGAAAATATAGAAACTTCAATTGTGCATGTTTTGATATATAGACAAAACAGAGACAAGACTTATGTTAAAGAAGGGGAAGGCAAAAAAGGAACTTTTCTTAGAGAAAGGGGAAGGCTAAAGAGAAACTTCTCAAGAGATATTATGAGTCGGTAGATATATTGGTTAGGAATATATCTATGTGAGATTTGAAAGGAAAAAAATGAAGTCCAATGATCATGTATCTAAATGAGCTTAATCCTCGTAGACGTCTATTCCCTTATGTGGTGTGATCCACTATAAATGCCATGTCTTATAAACTAAGAGTATAAACTAAGTAAGAGTATAAACTAAGTATTTCCTATGTCAATGAAAAGAAAAATGCACTGGTTTGATTTCTATGGTTATAAGTGAAACTAAGCCACTTTGAGATAATTTCATTGCATGTATTGTATGCATACTCATGTTATTTTGGAATTGTTCCTAGGATGATGTACTATGTAATGGAACATTTTGATATATGTGCATTAAGTGATTGAATAATTAAAGAGAGCCACTGGGAAAATGGTTTTTGAACTTTAAAATGAAACTTTGATAAATGTTGCATGACCACATTTTCTTAATAAATCAAAGTGGCTAGGATGATGACGGTGACATTATTGTTGTGTATTTGGGGGAAAGCCCTACTGAGAATTTTAGAATTCTCACCCCTATGTGTTTGTGTTCCCATGTCGTCTTTAGGTTGATTAGAAAACAAGGAGGCTGCTACACGAAAGAAATTAGATTTCAGTAGTTTAAGGTTGTAGCTTGTATCGATTTACTTAGGCATGTGTTCATGTAAATATAATAGAGAACAAATATGTACTAAAGCTCATAGGAGAGCTTCTTTTTGTACTTAATGTTGTATTATATAAATATCTCTTTATTTGCTCTATACTTTGATAAAACCATGAATTAGTTACTACACGATTCAATCGATCTTGCTATAGAATAATTAAGAAAGTTCCGTTAATTTATAAATAACAACTCTTAAGTATAATGTTATGACTTAAGGATGATGTTGTACTTGGGAGGATGTTACAAATGATGTGGCTCAGAAACCAACTAAAAGATTATCACTTGAGATATTCTAAAATCCCTATCTATGTGATAGCACTAGTGCTATTAATCTTTTAAGAACCCAATTCAGTACTCTAGATGCAAACATATTGACATAAAACATCACTTTATCAGAAATCATGTTTAGAAAGGTGATGTTGAGCTAAATTTTATGAATATTAAATATTAAGTATCTTGATATACTCACTAAACCATTAGTTGAGAATTGCTTTTGCTATTTGAAAAAGCTCTAAAATCTTAAAAATTTTTAAAGCTTGCACTTCATGCATACATAACACTTACTGGAGTCCCCAAAGAGACTGAACTAAGGCCCTTCTAAAGAACATCATAAAATAAGTTCAAGAAAGTCATTCCAAGATCAGAGAATAGATTTGAAGGTTTAGAAGATATAGTCAGAACATGGTATATTGGTTTAGAAAGTGGGTTAAAGATTTAGAAACTCAAAAGATGGTTCAAAAAGTAGGATGAAGATTTAGAAACTACACTTCAAGTTTAGATACCACTTTTGGTTTCTGAAAGGGTTTAGATACCACTTTAGTCTATGAAGTATCATTTATGGCAGGATAATTCCACCTCTTGATTTTCTTTCTCCCATATCTTAATACTAACCTTTTAGTCACATCAAATTTAAAATTTCCAAACACATAACTCCTCATATAAAAAACCACTCATCTTTAACCTCAAACACCTTTTCAAAATCACTTCATATTTCACTTGCAAACCTTTATTCCTTCAACCTCCCCTTATCACAAACCCTCAATCCCATACCCTTTCTAGCTCCAAAATCAATAGCGGAAGGAAAGCAACTAGATCGCCCACCACCAAAAGAGGAACATTCCACATGTATAATGAACCACTCATGCAAGAACACTATGCTAACAACTTTTCACTTAGAAAAGTTGCACCTGAAAAATGCTCAAAAGGGTATTGCTTGATAAGTTGATTCTTAAAGAGGTTTTCTTCTTCTAGGGATGGGAAGATTTTCTTGAAATATCCGAACAGTATTTCCTGGAATGATGATGGCATTCTATTCCCACCTAAATAGAACCTCAAAAAAAAATCTCAAGACCACCATCAAAGACGCTTCTTGGAGGTTGGACCTTCAAGGTTGTCAAACATAGTGAAAACACCTTCTATAGGGATCACTTGCTTTGCTCACAAATCTTGGCCTCAATTTCTCTGTTTCAATGAAGAAGACATTTCAAATTATCTCATCTAACTCTCCCAAACATAAGCCTAGAGAGATTACTCCTGCCATGTTGAGTGCAAGGACTAGAAAAGTATTCATTGCTATTTAATTGTCCATCCTACCACGATTGGGAACCACAAATGTGCTAGTTAGTATAGATTGTATGCTGCTATACTGTTTGTAAACAAGAAGAAGGTGAATTTGCCTTGGCTGATTATGGACTACATGCTTAGTGTGAGCACAGAGGACAAAAGGAAAGCTGTTAGTGTCCTTTATGGGATGTTGTTGATAATTTTTAGTAGATGGGATACCCTTTTGGTGAAGATTTTAGCTAACCCTTCAGAAAACTTTCTAGCTTGCATTTTGAGTGACAACAAAGCAAATTTTGTTAAAATATTTTGTAGAAAGGAATAACATTTCAATTGAGTTTCTGTGTTACTTAAATAGGATTATTCTCCTTACATATAAATTTAATGGATGAGATATTTTTCATAATATCATGTTTTAAATTATTATAATCTTGTTCAAAGAGATTCAAAGCTTAAACAATGTGAAAAATAGTTCAGAAAATGAATTAGTATATGTTAGAGACTTAAGGAAGTGCTAGCAAGCATTAGAAACCAAGCTTATAACATTAGAAAGTATCATGCTCATTTAGAAAGTTCAACAATCAATGAAGAAATGTTTTTCTCATGAGCAAATAGTGATCAAGATCTTCAATCTACATAAGAATCAACTTTGAAGACATCCTTGTAGATTGAAAGTTGCACAAGAAGAGGGTTGAATCGTGCTTTAACTTCTTTTACTTTTCTTAAAACTTTAAACAAATTTTATCAAGTTTATACTTAAAGTGTAGTGGAAAACTTTGTTAGTAAAGTTCAAAAGCAAATTTCTAAACCAAGTTGAAAACTTGAAACATTTAAGATAGATTTTCAAAAATGTATTGTAAATCTCAAAAACAAAATGTAAAAAAGATAAAAAGAGTAGAGGATACAATACAATGACTTTTTAACTTGGTTCGGCCAATCCTACCTATATCCAGTTGTTAACAACCTATTAAGTTCTACTAAATCCTTTTTTCAACCTAGAGAAAGAAAGACAACCTTTGTATAGCCTTCTCAAGCTATCTCACGTGACCGTAATTCTACTTTCCTGTTACTTCCAAATAGTTTTTTCTAGAAGCTAGGATGGTTGAACAAGTAAAAAAGTAAGATGTCACTATTATCCCTTTTTGGGTGTTGATTTTAATTTGAATTTTTGAATTTTCCCTCATTTTTTGCAAAGTACACATTTTTTGATTTTACATGCTTTCTAATAAGCATTTTCATTTTGAACTTCTCATTGATCTTAATGTCTTTAATCTAAGCTTGATAGGAATTTTCTTGTTGAGATTGAAGATTGCATTCATGACTTGCTTCAGAAAAAGATAGATTTCTATATTGATAAGCACTTTTTGAATGTGTGAAATACTTTCTGAAGATCTTGACTTGGTTTCTAAACTTGAAAATCTCTTCTTGTGTAATTAACATACACACATTCATTCTAGAGCTCTTTTTCACATAATTAAGGTTTTGAATTTCTTTGAATGATTATAATCATGTTGAAACATGACATTGTGAAGAATTATCTTGTTAATTGAACTAATATGTTTATGAGAATGGTCCTGTAAATGCTATAGAAACTTAAGTGAAATATTTTGAAATATTAGTCCTTTCTTTAAAGCATTTTATCAAAATTTGTTTTGTTGTCATTCAAAACCTTAAAGCTTTGGAGATTTCAAAGGTTCTGGAGCTAACAATCCCTCTTTTTTATGATGACAAACCAAATTTTGAGAAAATCTTTTGGAGAATACTTAAAAAAACCTTTCAAGGCTAGAAGCTAGCGTCAGATTGTCAAGATGAAAACTTGCATCGCACTTGAAAGAACCTTGTATCAGAGATTAGCATAACATTGTATCAAAGCCTATGGTTCTTTCAAGAAGCATGTAAAAATATAGTTTTCAAAAAGTATCTAACTTAAGGTTTTCTTATTGATTTTATCAAGATATAGATCAACCTTAGTAGGCTTGAATCAAAGTGTTCCTGAAAAAGATTGTCTAGAGGTATTAGAGTATTTTAATTTTCTGAACAAAAAAACAACTTGATTGCCAATGTCATTGTTACTTTTTGAACTCAAACAATTAATGTTTTGAGTTTATAATGATAGTACTTTGTCATCTTAATCTTTATCAGAACTTAACTACTCAACATACTTACTTCTAAGATGGTTTAGAAAAATCATCTATCTCAAAATCAATATCAAAATTTTATGTAATCATAAGGAACAAGTTTAAAGCATGAAACTAATAATGGTGAAAGATGAGGAGTTTTAGAAATGTATATGCCAGATTATAAGCTTATGTATCAAAACATAAAACAAATCAAATGCTGGACATATATGTGTCAGAGCATATTTGCACAAGTTTGCTTCTGAATCATATATTTCAGAGCATAGAGATGTATTAGAGTGTGTGAGCACGTATCAGTATAAGTATCAGAGAAGCATATCACTTATACATATTAGAGTAAATGAAATTCATATATATATATATTAGAGCAAGTATTCAAACATCAATTCTAACCTTATATATTTCAAAGCAAGAATTAGCTTGTATTCAAAGCATAAGGAAGCAATAAAGTATCAAATCATAAGTAAAATGATAAATATATGAAAGCATAAGTAAGATAATGAATATATCAGAGCAAATACTGAAATGTAAAAAAAATGGTCCAAAATAGCAAAAAAGATATGCAAGATGAAAAAAATGAATAAAAAATGGCATTCTTCTTTTTGAAGCTTCTCCTCAGTTTACCCTTGACTCTAGCACAAAAGATTTTCTTCCTCTTCTTTCTCCTCTTTTTGTCAAAGCGCTTGAGATCACACCATCACTAGTCTCCTTTTCTAAGCTCGTGAAAAAGTTGTAGGAACAATTATTCATGTCTTCTTAGTTGAGCTCCAATGTATCTTTATTAAAGCTTCGAACTCTGCTGCCATATCCCTTAGGTTATGCATTATAAGCTGAACTTCTGAGAGACTTGGTTGAGGCTAAGGTTGAGGTTGGCTAGGAAGGTGTATTGGTGTTGCTATTGGGCAGCATTAGGAGCAGGCTTTGGGATGTTAGAGGAATAGTGTCCCCAACATAGGAGAATCATGAGCTTCTTTTGGCTTATGTTCAATAGCAGGAACAACAACAGAGTTATTGGTTAAACATCGCAGGTGAAGTGATTGATGTAAAAACAATGGCAACAAATGTTGGAGTAGAAGTAGTTGCCTTTGGAATATTAGCAGGATGAGTAGAAATATTAGGAATGGAATTAGATACATCACTAGTAGAATGAGCAGGCTGAGCAATATGAGGGGAGTTGGTCTCTAAAGCTTTGTCCTTTCCTCTAAGGAGTAATTCTGATGGAAGGAGGAAGTTGAGGCATCATTAGGATCATGATGTTTGTTGGTTTAGCAGCTTCCTCCTCTAGCTCTTCCACTATAGGCTCCAAGGCATGAGAGTGCTTACTCATATGGATCTTGAGCTCCTTAGAACCCTCCCCCTAATCTTGAGATTGCTTTGCCATTTTTTTAGATACGAATTTTAACATCTACTTAATGGTGCAAGAGTCATCATCAGTACCTTTAGGAGTGGTTTCTGGACCTTCAGACTAAGCTTTCTTAGCTTTAGCATCAGCTGACTTTTCATGATCCATTGATTGCTCAATGGCTTTATTTAGAGGAGTCTAAGTAGCTTTTAGAGCATTGGTGGACTCAGTGATTGAGTTGGTTTCTGATTGAACTTTGTTCATTTTCCTCTGCTCTTAGAGAATTTCATTCTCCTTGAGAATTCTTCTGCTTTCTCCTCTTCCTCTTCATCTTCAAAAGAATTTGTATCCCTAACCTCATATTCGGCCTTTTAATATCTTGCAATTTCCATGAGAAGTACAAAAGTCCTAGGCACATCTTTGGGCAAGTTTCTGAGCTTTTATTCAATGTCCCTTCTCTTGATGAGAGGCTTGTTAGGCCCTCCCTCAAGTAGCTCACTCTTAGAGGACTCTTCCTTAGTTTCTAAAGACTTGGATGCTTCAACTTTCTTCAATTTCTTATATTGTCTCTACTTGCTTCTCCTTTCTGATATGAGAGGAACCTCTCCAGACTCAGTCCTCACATATTCTTTAGTTTTCTCAACGTCTTCATGTCCTAGAAAGCCTTTCAATGAAGATCACCTTTCTTTTTCCTTTTTCTTCCTTATTCTCATTATCTGCTTCTTCTGTAGCTTTCTTTATTTTCATATCCCTGATCCTAGTCTTAGCTTTCTAGGTCTTGTCTTGATAGCACCACTTTTCCTTATGGCCTTGAAGGAGATCATGGTATATTTAGTTCCTAGCATATATTCAAACCACTCCTTAGACAAATTGTAACCCATATAATAGAATATCCTGGTTAATAAGATACCATATGGTATGCTAGTTATTCTCCTTTTATCTCTTGTAATAGCATTGAGCGTGAAATCCATTATTAGACCTGGAGGTCACCTTCTTCTTAGCCATGAGGTAATATAATAGCATGCAATCCATGCCTATGAGCATATATATGCTTCCCAATCTAGGCAATTGAGGACTGAACACCTTGAACACCTTTCTTGCACTAACACTTAGCATATCAGTTGTAATTTCATAGGGGCTTGTGATGATAGAGTTAGTAAGATACCTGGACATATCTCCTTCAATGATTCCTAATGAGCACGTCCAGTTGCTTGAAAAGGTGTACATAATCCCTTCGTGGGAGGGTTCTAACCATAGTAGATAGGTCTTGGGGCTAATCTCCATAGAGAAATGTCTGATGAGGGTCTTCAGGGAGGTGTTTCGGGTTCCTTTCAGTTGAAAGTAGAAGTCGTCACCATGCCTGGAAGTCTTTGACCAGTTGTAAGTAGAAGGCAGTCACCATCTCTAAGGTGAATACCATGCCATTCTATAAATTAGGCAGTCACTACTCTCTCACAATACATGTGAGGTATAGGTGTAAGTAGTGATTGCTAGGAAAGTCCTTGACCTAACTACTATCATAAACCTAATATTTGACCACCTCTCCAAGCTAATCGTGAACAGCAAGTACACTCTGCTATCACAACTGAGTAGTCTTTAACCAGTCTTTCAAGCTAAACTGAGTAATCTTGGACTAGTCTCTCCAAGCTAAACCCGTGACCAGTAGATTACACCACTTCACGTTACAAGTTAGCCTCTCCAAGCTAGCTTACAACGATCACTACTAGATTGAGGTTATAAAGGTTTGTGTTTAGGTTTATCACTCAATATTAACCATAAAGTATACAATGACAGCATGGAAAACTTAAATGACTTCTTTCTAATGATTCTTCCTAGGAAGAATGTATGACCTATTAAGAACGTAGAAAGAAGATTTTTATAATAGGGAAATTGATTAAAGATGTCATGAACTTTCCAGAAAAGATGAGAAAGAAATTTTTCAGCATTTTGGAACTTCTCAGAATTCTATCCAGGACTCTAGATCCAAGCATGTCGATGTTAAACATCATTTTATTAGGGATAATTTTCAGGAAAGATGTTGAGTTAATATTTGTGAATATTAAAGACCAAGTGTCTAATATATTCACAAAACCATTAGTGAAGATCGTTTTTGTGTTTTGAAAAAGATTTTGAACTTAAAAGTTTTTACATCTACATAAGCATTCATGCATGAATATCTCTGGATATTCCCCGTCATGGTTCCAAACTTGAAGGAAATGAAGACAATCAATGTGCAAGACCTAACAATTAGTTTGCAAGGCTAGAGAATTTTATTGAAGATCAAAAGTCAGTTCGCAAGCTTGGAAAGTAGACGAGATGTTCAAGAAAGAAGAACAAATGATCGAAATTGGGGTATATTCACTCTCACAAGGTTCAGGATTAAAAGTTGAAAATGGTGTGAGAAAGCAATGTTATTGCAATGGGTCAAAATGGACAAGGTTCATAAAGTGGTTCCATGCTTTAGAAACCACTTATTTTGAGAAGGATGAAAGGCGGATGATTCCCACTCTTTTGATTTTCTCTTTCTCACGTCGTTTCACCTTCAGTCATTCACGTCCATCACTTAAATAAGTCCACTCATCGGACGCCATACTTTTACCTTCATATTCAACTTCTATCACTTGAGACCTCAACCGTTTCATCTCCTTTCATACCACCTTCTTTGTCACTCTACCCTTTTCTCTCAAACCTTCATCATCTGTCATTCATCCTCACACACACAAACCAACTATGGTTGAAGGAAGAGAACTTGACCGCTCATATATAAAAAGAGCACCCTTCCACATGTATGATGATCCAAGAGATGCAAGATTTCTATGTAAAAAACTTCTCGTTGAGAAGATGGCGCTAGGAAAGACGTTAAAGAAAGATGCTTGTGAAAGTGTATCCACTCTCAATGAGGTTTTCTCTTATCAAGGATGGGAAGATTTTTTAGATATCAATAACAGAATGTTTCCAGGGTTAGTAAAGTGTAACATCCTCCCAAGTACAACCCCATCCTTAAGTCATGACATCATACTTGAGAGTTGTTACTTCCTAATTAGCGAACCTTTCTTAAATATCTATAGCAAGATTGATTGCTTCGTGAAGTAACTAGGCAAAATTCTATTAAAATGTATAACGAAGAACCAAAACATTTATTTCAGTACATATTTAAGTACAAAAGGAAGCTCTTCTAAGAGCTTTAATACAACGTTTACTATTTCATTTACATACATACAACTCTAACTAAACACAGAATAGTAAAAACATCAACTAATAACTACTACAATTCCAAGTTCTTCAAGTTGAGCTTCACTTTTCTGATCAACCTAGGAAACACGGGAACACAAAAATATAGGGGTGAGAATTACACAATTCTCATTGGGCAACTCCCAGTTACACCATCATAATGTCATCGTCATCGCCCTAGCCACTTTAGTTTATTAAGAAAATGTGAGCATGTAACATATATCAAATATTCATTTTAACGTTCAAAAACCGTTCTTCAAAGTGGGTTTCTTTTAGCATTTCATCACTTAAAGCATATATCATAACATTCCAACAATTACTAAAGTACACAAGGCGGACAATTCAGAATAAGATGAGTAGCATATAATACATGCAATGAACTTATCCCAAAGTGACATGGTTTCACGTACAAAGACCAAATCAGTGCATTTTCTCTTTCATTGACATAGGAAAGACTTAGTTTATACCCAACGGGTATTTGTCGTGGACAATTCCACAATAAATAATTTATACTAAATGGTATTCTGTAGTGGTTCACATCACACAAGGGAAATAGTCTGCTTCTGGACGAGCTCATCCTATACGTGATCATTAAACTTCATTTTTTTCCGTTTTCGAATCACACAAATCTATTCCTAGCCGATACGTCTATCGACTCAAAATATTTAGGGAGGTTCCTCTTTTCTCTTTCCTTCCCCTCATTCAATCTAAGTCTTGTTTGTTTTGTCCATATATCAAAACATGCACAATTTAAGTTCATATATGTTCTTTTTCTCAAATGCACGCATAAGCCACATGTAGGTATTTCATTTATAATGCAATTTCAATTATGTCTCATAAACTACTCTTTATTTCCTCTAGCATGCATTTATGTGTCACAAGTCATATGGCCAAATAGCTAAGATCAAATACTTTGTTCTCAAAAGCATGCTTACATTACAAGTAGGTATTCAATCATATTAGAGGCTCATTCATGTCTCATGGATAAGTAATTGAAATAATTAGCATGCATTCATATGCCATACACTTGGACTAGATATCATTTTACCACAAATTTTAAGATCATTCTCACATTCTAGCACTTTGGCGATTTATTCCTAGGAATAATATTTAATTACCATATCAAATGCCCATTTCAAGAGCCAAAAAATTCTATATGACACCTCAATATGTCTAGGAGACCCTTCAAGACAACAGAGCTTCTAACTCCTTCAGTAAATTGTACAAATTTAGTGGTTAGGGACCACCAATTCATAACTCAAATATAGTTCTCATAATTTTTAACCCTAGCAAATGATTGAATCAATGCACAATAAAATTTATAGTGATACATCAATATGTTATTAATTTTGTGTAAAAATTTCAAGGGCTAGTTCAATTATTTGCTATGGTAATAAAATTGGACAACTTTATTGCTTCAGTTTCAACAATCAAGACAACATCAATCTCATTTCAGTGTCTGATTTTTTTGAGGCAGTAAACTTTAAAATAAACATTAGAGAAAATTCATGTGACTAGTGCAAGATGTTAACTTGGACATATAATTTTTTCAGCTGATGAAAATGACTACAACATGCCCAAAAAAATCGTGATCGTACACTACCTGCAAGAAACCTGAAAATCCAGCAAGTATCACTCAACATCTATTTTGATAAAAGTAATTTTTATCATCATTCACATCTACTAACAAAATTAACACATCAATATCAACATAATATCAATCACTACACCTAAAAATTTCAGACTTAGCTCAACCCAAAACAGATTAGAAAAATTTGACAAAGAAAGGCAACAAAACCCTACTTTTGGCAACTTAGTGGATCTTTGGCTTCAAGATGATCCAAGATTGAATCCTTTCACTCCAAAGCGCCCAAAATAACTTCAAACCCTTCTTAAATTAGTGAGGTGTAAGGTAACAAGGCAAGGTTTGATGAGGAATAGAGATTTTGTTCGTTAGTGTAGAGATCAAGGTGTAGAACAAGTTTAATAAAAGAATTTTGAGGTTTCAACAACCCTAGGCTAGTGTTTTTGGGCTTAGAACACAAGATCAAGTTCTTGAAGATGAAAATGGTGGCTGGTTTTCTCCTTCTCTTGCTGGCCGAAATTGATCTTGGCTTGGAGGAGAAGTTGGTGACTTGGTTCTTTGTATTAAATACTTTTGAAGATATTATGTAAAGTAGTAATTATTTATGCAAAAAAGCAAAATGGATGGCTAAGATTTAATCTTGGCTTCCAAGATTAAATCTTCGCCTTCCAAATGTCCTAACTAGATGGATATCATCCATTGATAAGTAATGGAAATATATTCGGTGTTAAAAATCACACACCAAAATCTCAACTTAACCACAGGGTTAAATCAATATACCCAAAAATTACATTAGGTATAAAATCCTTATTCCTAACTATTTCTAACCTTAACCCTCTCTTCTCAATTGGCATGTCCACGTCTCAATCTAGGGGTTTGGCTTTCGGTGGGCCTATCTCGCAAGATTATTGTACCCGGCTAGAATTTCTGTTTTTTTTTTTATATGTCTGTTGGCCGCCCTCATCGTTGCTAAACTGTTATATTTTTAAAATTATGACTAACAAAGCTCAAATTAATTTTTAAGTAATTTCGGGTGTTACAAACAGCTTTTCACACCACTGAAGGTCTCTGAACTCATCGTTGAAGGCGGTGATTTGCGATTACGCCGTTCCTGGTTTGTCAGGTTATCAAGGTACCATGTGAAGGCATCATTTGCTCCTCTTCACCCACCTAGGCTCGCTCCCTTAGGATTAATAAAGGATGTAACACCCTAAAATTTAATTAAAAATTAATTTGAGCTTTATTAATTGTAATTTCAAAAATCTAAGAGTTTAGCAATGATAAGGGTGGCCCAACAGACCTTCAAAAAAAAAAAAAAAATTTCGGGCCGGTGAATAGTAACCTTGTGGGCCCCACCTGCACGCTTAACCCTAGATTCGGGTCAGGTGCCCGAAATTAGGAAAACATGGGAATAAGGTTAGAAATAGGTGGGAATGATAGTTTTATACTTAAAATTAATTTTCGGGCAATAATTCAATGGATCCGTGTTTACCCGTTCAATAGATTTCTGTAGTTTCTTACACGAATGAAACTTGCAGTGAAATTTTGCCACCTAACTAGACAAGTGTGTGGCTTAGAAGAAGCCACACCATTACTACTTTATTACAACCAATAGGATGCTTACAAAAATTACTAGACTTATCTTTAAGAAAATAAAACATTTTGGACTTGAAAATTCTATGCATTTTGTCATAAACTCATAAAATCAATATCTTATCATTTCCTTCACCAAAATTTCGTCCAGCACACTCCAAGAAGCTCTCCTCCATTGTTCTTCCTCTCAAACTCCATTAACAAACTTGGAGCTTCATAAACCCTAGCCTAAACTTGATAAAACCTTAAGATCTCTTCACAAAACATGTCCTACACTTAATTCTCTACCAATCTAACCGAACAAAGTTTCCATTCCTTATCAAAACCTTGTCTTGTACCTCACACCTCACTGATTTAAGAAGGGTTTGGAGTTGGTTTGGGGGCTTTGAAGTGGAAGGATTCAAGCTTGGATTATCTTGAAGCCAAAGATCCACTAAGCTGCCAAAAGTAGGGTTTTTCTTGCCTTTTCTTTGTCAAATTTTTCTAATCTGTTTTGGGTTGTGTTAAGTCCGAAATTTCTGGTTATTTTGGATGATATTATGTTTGTATTGATGTGTGAATTTTGGTGGTGGGTTTGGATGGTGTTAGAAAATGAGTTTTATCAAAGTAAGTTTGGACTAAGTTGCTGGAAATTCTGTTTTCCTGTATGTTGCAGTTGTTCACGAAATTTTTGGAATATTTTTGAGTGCTTTCATGAGCTATAAAAATTATATGTTGGAGTTATCACCTTAAAATAACTACATGAATTTTCTTAGGTGTTAGTTTTAAGTTTTGATGCCTCAGAAAAATCAGAAACCGAAATGAGGCAAATGCTGTCCTGATTGTTGAAACTGAAGCAGTAAACTTGTCTGAATTTATTACTATAGCAAATGATTGAACTAACTCTTGAAATTTTTACACGAAGTTTAATATATTGAAGTGTCACTGTGAATTTTATTGTGAATTAATTCAATCATTTGCTGGGGTTAAAAATTAGGGGAACTCGGTTCTGGTCTGGGAATTGGTGACCCCTGACCACTAAATTTGTACATTTTACTGAGGTAGCTATAGAGCTCTGATTGTCTTGAAATTTTTACAGGTCTCCTAGACACATTGAAGTGTCTTAGAGAATTTTTATAACCTCTAAATTGATTGTTTGATGAGCAAAACAAATTGTGCCACAATGGGGTGAAAACTGCCCATTGTGCTGGGAATGGAACAATGCTTTGAATTGAGAATGTAATGGCACTTTGGCTTCTAGTATGACATGAGTATTTGATATTAAGTGTTTGGCCATGTGACTTATGACATGTAAATGCATGCTATGGATTTTAAAGATTGAAGTATGAGGAAAGAATGAGAATTTCATTGTGAATGATTGCCTATATGTGGCCTATGTATGCATTTGAGAAAAGAGAAAAGTATATGATGCCATTATAAGGATGTATAAATTTAAATTGTGCATGTTTTGACATATGGACAAAATAGAAACAAGACTTAGATTGAATGAGGGAAGGCGAAAGTAGTAACTTCCCAAAATTTATTTTGAGTCGGAGTATTGGCTAGGAATAGATCTGTGGGATTCGGAAATGGAAAAAAATGAAGTTCGATGACCACGTATAGGAATGAGCTCAGTCTTACAAGGTCTATTTCCCTTGTGTGGTGTGATCCACCATAAATACCCGTTGGGTATAAACGGATCTATTGTGGAGTTGTCCACTGAAAATACCCGTTGGGTATAAACTAAGTCTTTCCTATGTCAATGAAAAGAGAAAAATGCACTAATTGGCTTTCTATGGCCATGATGGAAACCAAGTCACTTTGAGATAACTTTACTGTATTTAACATATGTATCACCTATATCATAAGAAATCCTTTAAGTAGATTTTCTTACTATGTGTTTGAGCTTCTGGATATATGTACATGTACTGATTGATTGTTAAAAGCTACCCACTTCGGAAGGATGATTTTGAAATCTTAAAATGAACCTTTAGAATATATTGCATGATCAGTTTTGAATAAACCGAAGTGGCTTGGGCGATGACGATGACATTATGATTGTGATTGGGGAGTTGCCCTACTGAGAATTATAAAATTCTCACCCCTATGTGTTTGTTTCCGTGTCGCCTCCAGGTTAAGCCAGGGGATGGGATGCTGCTATGCAAAGGAGTGTAGGATTGCTGGAGTATAGCAGTTACTATTTTATTCTGTTGTACTTAGTGAAATGAGTATGTATGTAAATGTATTAGAATAGATATGTACTAAAGCTCATAGAGGAGCTTCCTTATGTATTTTTAGTTGTATGATTAATAAACTTGATGTTTACTTGTAAGATGTTTTAATAGAATTACGCTTAGTTATCTCATACGTAAATCGAGCTTGCTATAGATAATTAAGAGAGGTCCGCTAATTAACAAGTAACAACTCGAGTACGATATCATAGCTTAAGAATGGGGTTGTACTTGGGAGGATGTTACATTATGGTATCAAGAGGTCATCCTTGTAGGACCTTGAGGAATGGACTGGCTATGCTTCCTTAGTAAATGTCATGCATTATAATTTTATATATGTGTATGACATGGTTGGAATGTTGTGGATTGCTGCCACACTTAGCTTGGTATTGAGCCTGATCAACTCAATAATTCTTGTTTGGTGTGACAGGAATCGATGACTTCAAATCGGCAAACTAGGAGCGGAGTAGGATATAACGCTGAAATGATGAACACCTTCGTGAGATGGCGACAGCTATGAGAGAACAAGCTACTGCAGCCAACAGGATGATGGAAAGGTTGGATCGGCATGTTGAAGAAAATCCAATTGGGAATCCTGGAGGAATAGGAGTGGACATGGAATACCAGAAGTTCGCTGAGTTCAGGAAAGCAAACCCTCCGCCTTTCGAGGAGCCTTCAATCCAGGAAAGCCGATGAATGGATTAAGGCCATGGAGAAAATTTTCTCGGTTCTTCCTTGTAAGAGATCCAAAAGTGGCTTTCGCTACTTACATGCTGGAGGCAGATAGAGTTTTGGTGGGTTGGCACTAAGGGGTTGTTCGAAGCTTCTCGCTGACGTCACCTGGGATATCTTTAAGGAAGCTTTCTCCTGCAAGTATTTCCCTATTTCGGTAAGAAATGCAAAGGAGTTGGAATTCATGGCGCTTAAGCAAGGATCAATGGGTATAGCAGATATACGGCTAAGTTTGAAGAACTTTGCAAGTTTTCCACTATCTACCAGCGCAATCCTGATGAAGCCTGGAAATGCATGAAGTATGAAGGAGGTTTACGTGAGGACATTGAAGTTGCTGGGTCTCTTAGAGATTCAGATTATGCAACCCTAGTGAACAAGTGCCGACGTGCGGAGGACTCCAACAAGAAGCTAGCCATGGCCAAATCTTCTAAGAGCACTTCTAGTAAACGACTGGCAGTTGAAGATGAAAGTTTTGAGGAGGCTTCGCCCAAGAAGCAGGTTCGAGCTATCCCATACGAAGGCGAGCGTGGCCAAAGCCAACGTGTGGCAAGATTGCCCAAAATGTGGAAAGAATCATGGGAGCAGACCTTGCTTGGCTGGACAATACGTATGCTACCGTTGTGGGAAACCAGGGCATAAGATCTGGAGTGTCCCGAAAGATATCCAAAACCTTGAGAAGCCAACTCATAGGAACACCAAAGGGATATTCCACCCAACAATCTTAAGAGGTAGGAACGTTTAGGATTTGATTGAATTGTTTGGACTATATGTATGAATTCCTTGTGTGATTTATCAAAGTTTGTCTTTTGAAAATTATTTTCAAAGGAATTTTGAGGGCAAAATTCTTTTTAAGGTGGGTGGTAATGTAACACCCTAAAATTTAATTAAAAATTAATTTGAGCTTTATTAATTGTAATTTCAAAAATCTAAGAGTTTAGCAATGATAAGGGTGGCCCAACAGACCTCAAAAAAAAAAAAAAAAAAAAATTTCGGCCCTGAATAGTAACCTTGTGGGCCCCACGCCTCCAGAGCTTAAACCTAGATTCGGGTCCCGAAGTGCCCGAAATTAGGAAAACATGGGAATAAGGTTAGAAATAGGTGGGAATGATAGTTTTATACTTAAAATTAATTTTCGGGCAATATCGGTTCAATGGGTACGGTGTTTACCCGTTCGATGAGATTTCGTGTAGTTTCTTACACGAATGAAACTTAAGTGAAATTTTGCCACCTAACTAGACAAGTGTGTGGCTTAGAAGAAGCCACACCATTACTACTTTATTACAACCAATAGGATGCTTACAAAAATTACTAGACTTATCTTTAAGAAAATAAAACATTTTGGACTTGAAAATTCTATGCATTTTGTCATAAACTCATAAAATCAATATCTTATCATTTCCTTCACCAAAATTTCGTCCAGCACACTCCAAGAAGCTCTCCTCCATTGTTCTTCCTCTCAAACTCCATTAACAAACTTGGAGCTTCATAAACCCTAGCCTAAACTTGATAAAACCTTAAGATCTCTTCACAAAACATGTCCTACACTTAATTCTCTACCAATCTAACCGAACAAAGTTTCCATTCCTTATCAAAACCTTGTCTTGTACCTCACACCTCACTGATTTAAGAAGGGTTTGGAGTTGGTTTGGGGGCTTTGAAGTGGAAGGATTCAAGCTTGGATTATCTTGAAGCCAAAGATCCACTAAGCTGCCAAAAGTAGGGTTTTTCTTGCCTTTTCTTTGTCAAATTTTTCTAATCTGTTTTGGGTTGTGTTAAGTCCGAAATTTCTGGTTATTTTGGATGATATTATGTTTGTATTGATGTGTGAATTTTGGTGGTGGGTTTGGATGGTGTTAGAAAATGAGTTTTATCAAAGTAAGTTTGGACTAAGTTGCTGGAAATTCTGTTTTCCTGTATGTTGCAGTTGTTCACGAAATTTTTTGGAATATTTTTGAGTGCTTTCATGAGCTATAAAAATTATATGTTGGAGTTATCACCTTAAAATAACTACATGAATTTTCTTGGGTGTTAGTTTTAAGTTTTGATGCCTCAGAAAAATCAGAAACCGAAATGAGGCAGATGCTGTCCTGATTGTTGAGACTGAAGCAGTAAACTTGTCTGAATTTATTACCATAGCAAATGATTGAATTAACTCTTGAAATTTTTACACGAAGTTATTAATATATTGAAGTGTCACTGTGAATTTTATTGTGAATTAATTCAATCATTTGCTGGGGTTAAAAATTAGGGGAACTCGGTTCTGGTCTGGGAATTGGTGACCCCTGACCACTAAATTTGTACATTTTACTGAGGTAGCTATAGAGCTCTGATTGTCTTGAAATTTTTACAGGGTCTCCTAGACACATTGAAGTGTCTTAGAGAATTTTTATAACCTCTAAATTGATTGTTTGATGAGCAAAACAAATTGTGCCACAATGGGGTGAAAACTGCCCATTGTGCTGGGAATGGAACAATGCTTTGAATTGAGAATGTAATGGCACTTTGGCTTCTAGTATGACATGAGTATTTGATATTAAGTGTTTGGCCATGTGACTTATGACATGTAAATGCATGCTATGGATTTTAAAGATTGAAGTATGAGAAAGAATGAGAATTTCATTGTGAATGATTGCCTATATGTGGCCTATGTATGCATTTGAGAAAAGAGAAAAGTATATGATGCCATTATAAGGATGTATAAATTTAAATTGTGCATGTTTTGACATATGGACAAAATAGAAACAAGACTTAGATTGAATGAGGGAAGGCGAAAGTAGTAACTTCCCAAAATTTATTTTGAGTCGTAGACGTATCGGCTAGGAATAGATCTGTGTGGATTCGAAATGGAAAAAATGAAGTTCGATGACCACATATAGGAATAAGCTAGTCCTACAAGCTATTTCCCTTGTGTGGTGTGATCCACCATAAATACCCGTTGGGTATAAACGGATCTATTGTGGAGTTGTCCACTGAAAATACCCGTTGGGTATAAACTAAGTCTTTCCTATGTCAATGAAAGAGAAAAATGCACTAATTGGCTTTCTATGGCCATGATGGAAACCAAGTCACTTTGAGATAACTTTACTGTATTTAACATATGTATCACCTATATCATAAGAAATCCTTTAAGTAGATTTTCTTACTATGTGTTTGAGCTTCTGGATATATGTACATGTACTGATTGATTGTTAAAAGCTACCCACTTCGGAAGGATGATTTTGAAATCTTAAAATGAACCTTTAGAATATATTGCATGATCACATTTCTGAATAAACCGAAGTGGCTGGGGCGATGACGATGACATTATGATTGTGATTGGGGAGTTGCCCTACTGAGAATTATAAAATTCTCACCCCTATGTGTTTGTTTCCGTGTCGCCTCCAGGTTAAGCCAGGGGATGGGATGTGCTATGCAAAGGAGTGTAGGATTGCTAGTATAGTAGTTACTATTTTATTGTTGTACTTAGTGAAATGAGTATGTATGTAAATGTATTAGAATAGATATGTACTAAAGCTCATAGAGGAGCTTCCTTATGTATTTTTAGTTGTATGATTAATAAACTTGATGTTTACTTGTAAGATGTTTTAATAGAATTACGCTTAGTTATCTCATACGTAAATCGAGCTTGCTATAGATAATTAAGAGAGGTCCGCTAATTAACAAGTAACAACTCTCGAGTACGATATCATAGCTTAAGAATGGGGTTGTACTTGGGAGGATGTTACAAAGGAGATGTGTGAAAGTACCTAACTGACTCCATTCTTTACAAACCTAGTGAGATCACTACTGCCATGCTTAGTGCAAAGGCAAGAAAACTATGTACGTGGTGTAATTTTCTTTTGCCTTGGATATGAAGCACAAATGCATTGGTAGGCATGGATTGCATGCTCCTGTATTGTCTAATGTCCAAGAAAAGGTGAATTTTATAACATCCTCCAAGTACAACTTCATCCTTAATCATGACATCATACTCGAGAGTTGTTACTTATTAATTAGTGGGCCTTTCTTAAATATCTATAGCAAGCTTGAATAATATGTGTAATAACTAAGCGTAATTCTATTAAAATATATAACAAAGAAATACAACATTTATTAAATATATAGTTAAGTAGAAAAGGATGCACTTCTATGATCTTTAACACATATATGTCCCCTATTACGTTTACAAACATATAACTCCAACTAAGCATAATAAAATAAAAAATCAACTACTAAGCTACTAATTAAGCTCTTCACATAAGCCCTATTGTTCTGGATCAACCTGGAGGCACACCGAACACAAAACACATAGGGTGAGAATTAACAATTCTAGTAGGGTAACTCCAGTTACATAATCATAATGTCATCATCATTGCCCCAACCACTTCGATTTATCAAGAAAATGTGATCATGCAATACATATTAACGATTCATTTTAAAATTCTAAAATCATTCCTCCGATGTGGGTATCTTTTAACAATCAATCACTTAGTGCACATATATCATGAAGCTCAAACACATAGTAAGTAATTATAATCAAGAGATTACATATGATATGATTATGCATATGCTAAATGTAGTGAAATTATCCCAAAGTGACTTGGTTTCACTTATAGCCATAGAAATCAAATCAGTGTATTTCTCTTTTCATTTCATAGGAAATACTTAGTTTATACTCTTAGTTTATACTACATGGTATTTAGAGTGGATCACACCACACAAGGGAAATAGACTGCTATCAAGATTGAGCTAATTCTTATACGTGATTATCGGACTTCATTTTTTCTTTCAAATCACACATAGATTTATTTAGCCGATACGTCTCCTGACTCAAAATATCTTTGGGAAAGTTCCTCTTTTCCTTCCCTATAATATCTCTGGGGAAGTTTCTCTTTTTGCCTTCCCTTTCCTAACATAAGTCTTGTTTCTATTTTGTCCATATGTCAGAACATACACGATTGAAGTTTATACATTCTCTTCTTTTTCCAAATGCATGCATAAAGCACATGTAGGCATTAATTCACAATACAATTTCAATCATGTCTCATAAACCACTCTTTACTTCCCTAGTATGCATTTATATGTCACAAGTCACATTGCCAAATAGTTAACATCAAGTATTCATGTCATTCTAGAACCAAAATGCCATTACATTATCAATTCAAGTCTTGGGTTCATTTCCAGCAATTGGATAGATTTCACATCATTGTAGCATGAATTTATTTGCTCATCGCAATCAATTTAGAGGCTATAAAAATTACTCAAGACACTTCAATGTGTCCACTAGATTCCATAAAAATTTCAGAGCAAAAAGAGTTCTCTAATTATGTTAACAAAATTAGACAAATTTGTAGCTTTAGTTCCAATAATCCAAGTAGCATAGATACACTTTTGGTTCTTGATTTTTCTTAAAGCATTAAGAGTAAAAAATAGAGCTTAAGAAAATTTATGGAACTAGCTTAGGGTATTAGTTTCAACATATAATTTTTATTGCTCATAAAAAAGTAACACCCTAATTTTCTTTAGAAATTAATTGAGCTTTTGTTAATAAGAATATTAAGATTCTACAGGCATAGTAACGATAAACGGCTTATGATCGAGCACAAAAAAATGTGAATAGTATTTTACAGGTCCCGCGCCCGCCGTGAGAGTTGAAACCTTAGATTTAGGATTCAGGTACCTGGAATTAGTGAAACATGGGAATAAGATTAGAAATAACGGAATGAAAGTTTTATACTTAGAATTAATTTTTGGATAATATTGGGTTAATTGGGTACGGATTTACTCGTCCAGTAAGATTTTGGTGTGCGATTTTAACACCAAAAGATATTTTAATCACCACAAATGGATAAAGTTTATCCATTTAGGATGTGTGGAAGGCCAAGATTTAATCTTGGAATCCAAGATTAAATCTTAGCCATTCATTTTGCTTTCTTACCTTAATAATTATCTAACTACATAATATCTTCTACATGTATTAAATACAAGAAACACAAACATAATCTTCTCCAAAAAGCCATATCAACTTCGGCCAGCAAGGGGAAAGAGTGTAGCCACCATTTTCACCTTCAAGAGCCTGATCTTGAGTTCTAAGTGCATAAACCCTAAGCTAGAATTGTTAAAGTTTCAAAATTCCTTCACAAAACTTCATCTACACCTCAAGCTCTACAAATCCAACCAATTAGAATCCTTGTTCCTCACCAAACCTTACCTTGCTACCTCACTTTCAATGTGTTATTAAGGATTTAGGGTTGATTTGGGGAGCTTTGGAGTGGAAGGAAGCTATCTTAGAGCATCTTGAGACCAAAGAGTCATTAGCTCACTAAAAGTAGGGTTTTTCTTGCCTTTTCTCTTCAAATTTATTCTGATGTGATCTAACTGAGCTAGGTCCAAAATTTTTAGTTATATTGGTTGATGTTATGTTGATATTTTGTATTAATTTTGGTGATGGGTTTGGATGGTGTTAAGAAATGGTTTTTGTCAAAAGAAGTTTTGACTACTTGCTAGATTTTAGGTTTGGCTCCAGCTTTATTTTCATGAATTTTTAGACCTACTTGTAGTCATGTTTATGAATTGAAAAATATATGTGAAGCTAACATCTTAAACTAACCACAAAGTTTTCTTGGGCATTGGTTGTGTGGTATCCTGCCCTAAAAAAATTAGACATTGAAATGGGATAATGCTGTCTTGATTGTTGAAATTGAAGCAATAAAGTTGTCCAATTTTATTATCATAGTAAATGAATGATTTACCCTTTGAAATTTTTACAGGGGATGGATGATACATTGAATGTAAATTTTATTGTGAGTTAGTTCAATCATTTGCTAGGGTTAAAAATTATGAGAACCATAATCTATGAATTGGTGGTCCTTAACCACTAAATTTGTACAATTACTGAAGAGTTAGAGAGCTCCGTTGTGCTTAAATTTTTACAGGGCCTCTTAGACACATTGAAGAGTCATGGAGAATTTTTGTGGCCTTTGAATCGACCGTATGGTATGGAAAATAAATTTTGGTACTCAAGCATAAATTCTACAACATGGAATTGAACCCAAGTATTGATTTAGTAACATAATGCCTTGTAATTCATCTAAGATGTGAATGAATGCATACTATGGGCTCTAATGATTGATTCATGAGGAAAGAATAAGGATTACACTGTGCATGAATGCATATATATGGTTTATGCATGCCTTGAGCAAGAGAAGAATACATGATGTAATTATATGAGAAAAAGAGAATGTATAAAATTCACTTGTGCATGCTTTAACATATGGGAAAAAGATACAAGGCTTCTACATGTTAATTAGGAAGGAAAAGTAAGGACTTCCCTAGGAATTTTATGAGTCGATGGATGTATTAGCAGAGCTTGTGGATTTCAAAATGAAAAAAAATAAAGTCCGATGATCACGAATAACAATGAGCTCATGTCCTAGAGTCTATTATCCTTTGTGGAATTGTCCACTATAAATATTTTTGATGTGGATTTAAGCCTTCCTTATGTTAGAGAAAAGAGAAAATGACAGAAGTGAGTTCCTTGTCTACAAAGACTACATGTGTAATTATCATTATTGTTTTTATAATTACTCTTGCATATGACCTTACATGATATTATCTATATGGATGAAATGACTAGTTATGCCTGTTCATACATGCGGAGCACTCTCTAAGAATTTTACAATTATCTCATCCCTATGTGCATATATGTTGTATTGTATTCAATCCGCAGATGCCATCAGATGATTTCTTCCTTGACTCGCCCCAATGGGAGTGGCACTATGACCAGGATTTGGATTCCCTATACGTTATGGCATTCCAGATTCTGCCTACATATTCTTTAACCATTCATTTAGTGCTTCCTGTTTACCCCTGAGTTGAATCCTTTCCATATGATGGTGTGCCTACACATGGCACACCCTAATGTATTTGTAGCCCGGCCAGCACACTTGTGCCCCTCTCAAGATGACCCTTCTTCATCATCATCCTAAACTCGGACCCTGATTTCAGGGCCCTGATGCCCCATGAGGCGAGGCTCTCAACCGATGCCCAATGGCTTCTGTAGGAGGATGCAATATCTCAAGGACTCTGGGCATGTACATAGTAGTAGTGTAGTGTTAGGACTTTACAAGCCTTAGACCTGATGTACTATTAGATGTTAGATGATTTTAGGTCCATGTATCTATATGTTATTTTGTCAGGCCTAATACTAGCAGGCTAGGTTTAGGTGAGGGCTAGTCCTTTTGCTATGGTTCCTGATACCTTAGGGGTTGTCTTATTTGCCTTGCCTCATGTGATGTACATTGAGACATGATGTTCATATATGTAAATATGAGTGTTGCAACATATGTATCTAAATCTCTTTATTCCTTGTATTTTGACTAGTATAGATTCTTAAATATAAGTAATACTCTGCTGAATTACTATATCAATACTTAGTAGAATATGGTAATTAGGGAAGGTGTTATATTATGGTATCAAGACTCTGTGGTCTGCTTAGAGGATTGGACCGACTATGTTTCCGTAGTTTCATGTAGTATGATGCATATATGTGTATATGTGTATGCATGACTCCGGTTAAGAATGTTGCTGGGTTACTGCCACACTTGGATTGGTATTGAGCTTGATCAACTCAATATTTTGTTTGGTGTGACAGGAATCAATGACTTCAAATCGGCAAACTAGGAGCGAGCGGGATGACATCGAAATGATGAATACCTTTCGGTGAGATAGCTTGCAATGAGGAGCAAACTGGGTCGCTCAACTGAATGGTGGAAAGCTGAACCACAATGGAGAGCAAAACCCAGTTGGCAACCCGGAGAAATGAAGTGGATGGAATATTAGAAATTTGCTAATTTAGAAAAGGCAACCCCCACCTTTTCGAGACTTTTAACCCATAAAGAGCGAAGAGCGATCAAGGCAATGGAACAAATTTTCTAGAGTTCTGCCCTAGAGATTCAAAGGTGAAGCAGATGTGAAATTTTGGTGGGTTGGCACCAGGTGATTATTTGTCACGCCTCGATTTTTTAGTTTGAGTGAAATGACCAAAATGCCTAGAGGTCATTTTTCTCAATTTCGAGGGGCAGAGCCTGCAGTCCTGAATGGGTCAACTCAATGTTCGAAGGGTATTATATGTTATGTTTGATATCCAAGGTGAAAGTCTCATTTTCCGAATTTCGGCTCAAAATGACCAAAATACCCTAACGTTTACGCAGGTAAAGGTGCCGTTTGAGCTCAGAACTTTTCAGGAAGTTTGGAATGATGTTTATGAGTGGTTTTTGATGTTTATCTGCCGGAAGGTCCCGAGCAGTTTTAGTACAAAATTACCATTTTGCCCCTAGAAGTGTCAATGAGCCTAATGACATAATTAAGCAAACCTAAGCAATATTAGGCTATAATCGAAGATTAATTTATTTCGATAATTAATCTAGAGTCAAAATAATTTATTAAGGTTAATTAGGCCTAAGATTGCTTAGTTAAACTCTACATTCTTTATTCAAGATTCCTAGTCATGGAATCTTGAATAGTGTTTTCTCTCTCCAATTCCTTAAATTAAGGAATTGTGCCCATACCTTCATTTGACTAAAAGAATGATTTTAAATTGTTAATCTAGCAAGATCATTCCCCTAATCAAGTCTTGACAACCTTAATTAGCCATTACCTCACCTAAACATTTTCTTACAAACTCCTAATCAAAACCTTAATCAAAGAAACACCTAAACACATCATTAAACCACAATTACATGAACAATTTCTCTTCCTCCCTTGGGCTATAAATCTGGCCGAATACATACCCTTAAAATGAGTCACATGTTGTTTTAATTCTCACTCAAAAAGCCATGCCTAGACCATACTTGGAACCATGCCTTGACCATGCTTAAGCCCATACCAATCAAGGAGATATTTTTCCTCACTTTTCTCTTTGGCCGGCTATCCCTCCCATTGCAGCCTCCATGTTGCAAAATTTCTATAAATACCAAGCTTTGAAGAACTTGTTACACTTTAGAAGCTTTGTTAAGTTTTCTTGCACTTTCTCTCATTTTCTTTCAAATTCTCTTCATCTTGCTCTTCTTTTCTCCCTCAAAGAAACCTTTCCACCACCACAAAACACCACAAACAACCTTAAACCACCACTCCCTCACCTCAAACTACCTCTCAAACACTTAACCTTTCCATTTCCAAGCTTGCTTTCTCAAGGAAAAATCATCTTCCTTGACTTCTCCCTTGGCCGAACCTATATCCACATCCAAGAGAAGATTTTTGTCTTCTCATTTCTTCAAGACTCAAGCTTTCCTTCATTTCTTTCAAGACTTCCTTAGGTAGGGGTTTTGTTTCAAAGTTTTACTTGTTTTCTTCAAAAAGTTCTAGTTTTCTCTTGGTTCAAAACTCTTTTTTCTTCTTCTTTTCTTTTTGGCCTTGGAGCCTTTTCATGAGAAAAACTTTAGCTTGATGATGAGGTTTCAAGATAATGGCTTGTTGTTGTCATGTGAGAAACCTCTAAAGCTTGAAAATCTTGGTCTTGGACCATATATGTTCTTGGTTTCTTTCCTTTTCTTTGCTCAAAGTTTTCAGTTTCTTTCCTTTTCCTTTAATGGTTTCGATTTCCTTTTCCTTTATTTGAACAAAGTTTGTTAAAAATGTTAAGTAGATCACAAAAGTTTTGTTAAGAAAATTAATCCTATGTTTTCAAAGAGCTCTAAGCTTACCCTTGCCAACCTTAAAGTTGGTCGGCCGTTCTAAGAGTTTACTCTAGATTGAAGCCCATGAGCAATAAAATAAAGAATATGACTAGTTCTTGTATGTTTGTTTAGATAAAGTGTTGAGTTTTGTGTCCATTTTCTTGAGCTTGATGATGAAGTTCAAAACCAAAGGCTTCTTTGAAGACTTGGTGCTAAGAACTCTAAAGCTCACTTTATGTTGTTAAGATACATATTGGGTTAAGGTTGTGATGTTCCTTTAAAGTCTTGTAAGAGCTCTAGTTAAGATAAAATGAGTTGCATTCATGTTTATGTTTATGCCTTGCATAGCATGTTTATTTTGATGCCATCACTAAGCTCTCAAGAATAACTAAATGAACTTGCATTATCATGTTTAAATTTCCAAGCTTGCATTTCATGTTTATATTTCAAGTCATCACTTAATCTTTAAAGATAATAATGAGGTTGCATCTCATATTTATTTTATGCTCTCACTTTATTTTATAATGAAGAGTAAAATAAGTGCATAGCATGTTTAAGTTTATGCCATCACCTAAATATCCTAGAGCTCAAAGACTTGCCCAAGTATCACAAGTAAAGTTTTAGAAAATGGAAGCATTCAAGAATGCCATTTCGGCCTTGTGATGATGATGATGGACTTGATGTGAGTTCATCTAATCATAAGTGCCAATAGCCTATGTCTTGGAATTTTTCTAAGCTTAGGTGTACTTAAGGAATATTATGAACAAGATTTGATGTTTTAAATCTAATTAATGAATAAATAATTTAGCTACTGACCTCACCCATATTTATGTGATTTCAATGAGATTAATTGGTTTCTAAAAGAGTTTTGAGTTCCTAAAATGATTCCAAGAGAAACTAGCAACTTATATGCTTTTAAATCATGAAATTATGTGATTTATATGAGCTATGTTTTTGGTTCTGCCTTGTGCACTTGGCCACTGTATAAATTCTGTTTTATGGTGTTAAAATGTGTAAAATTATGTTTGAGTGAAGCAAGGATCGATTTAGGGAAGTTAGGAAAGAACAAGTAACTAAAAAGGACTTAAAATGAGAATTCTAGAACACTTAGATGCACAAATTGTAAATTCTGTTCCAGCATAATTGGACTTAAGAAAAATGGTTTATAATTAGTGGATATGTGTAGGAATCCCTCATAATTGGTTTAGGAGTTGATTATAGAGCCTTAGGCGAAGACAGAACTTAGAAAGGGTCAAAGACGGAGATTTAGGACCCGTAATCATATGATAATTTTCTGCCCAAAGTGATGTAATGCTGTTTGGTTATGTTAGTAAGCATAAATATTAGAGGAAATTATAGGTAATGATCCCTTAGGTGAAATAAAGATCCATAATGAAAGTTAGGATAATTAGAACATAAGTTTAAGACCCGTAAGGCCAAAGCATAAGACACCATGAGATAGGAGGTGTGATGTGAGAATGAAACCAGTGGTATACTCGTGATGAATGTGAATGTGTTAATACCATGAATATGAGACTATATGTGTATTTGTGACATGTTGTTGTGATGATGTGTTATGCTATGCTTAAGATACATGAGAATGCGACTATGAATGAAATAGGAGGGTATGCTCCTATGATTAAGAGATTTATTGGATTGAGAAATTTCATGAGAACAACATGTGTTATTAGAGTTATGTGGCATGACTCAAATTTGAGGAAATTCGGGGTGCATTCATTATGTTGTCGAATTTCCATCAAATTTGAGGGACTTGAGAAAGTTTTGAAAAGAAAGATTTTGATATGTGACATGCCCAGACGCATTTCTCCTACTACGGTGAGGAAAAAGGAAACCTGGGGGTATGGTCGTGGAGCCATATCGAAGTGGACAATGTCACTTGGTCTTAACTAGATGATGCGTTTCGGACTTGAGACGTACTTCTCCTACTATGGTGAGAGAAAGTAAAACCGTGAGGGCATCGACATTAGCTTGCCAAAGTGGACAAAGTCACTGGTCTTAAAAGTTGATGCGTTTAGAGAAGGAAAAAAGTCCCATGATGGGTGATTCCTTAGGTCCCCTACCGTGTAACATCCTAACTTTTACCTAATACGCTTGAGTCGTATCGAGCTGAGTTATTAGCGGTTACGTCTTCGTTTCAGAATTTGACTTGGCTTTCTTTAAAATACGAGTACTAAAAATACGACTAAATTTTTCTTTTTAACTTAAGACTTAAAATGCGAGCCGTGCATGCGCATAGGGACCAACTTCTAAATAAGAAACGTAACAACCAAGTATACATTACCATAACAATCATAAACAAACCATAGAATAAACACAAAATAACTTGTAGTATTATATTATAATCATAACAAAATGACGATGCCCTTATAAATATAAGGACACCTCAAGATACTAGATGCATCAAGCAAGGTTAAATAACGCTAAACATAATTATAAACATGCTAGACTAGTCTTCAAGCTTCCATTGCACCCCTTGAATTTGATGTGTAACTCCTATGCTTGCGCTTTAAGGGGAGATCACGAACATCCACATCAATCCGTCTGGAGACAACACGGAAGTAAAGGCAAAGTGGGTGAGAATACTTACAAGATTCTCAGGAGCTCCCCGACTTTAACACAAGTGTCATCGTCGCGCCTACCACTTTGGGTTTCATTATGAAAGAGGTATACATGCATAGGTTCAATTTTAATTTCTCAAATCCTATTATCCAAGTGGGTTTCTTTTAGCATGAGTCTTGATGGTATGAATGCAACAGATATTTTATGTATGCATGGTAATGCTTGATCATGTCAGCTCACGTACTATGTATTTATCACTTAGTCATAAACACAATGGAACAACTATTAAACATATGCATGAGCGTCTTTTACTTTATCATAATTGAATTTTCCAGTTCCTTTCTTAACTTTTTCCACCCTCATCATGGTCACCAAAATTCACCCGACATGCCGGCCGATTTCAACATGGTCACCAAAACTCCTAATCACTCATCGCCTATGAATGAGCTCATCCTAACTAGCCGCGAGATTCATACGGTAAAAGAGGGGAAACATATCGCTTTACTCTGCATCAATCTTACAACCCTTAACTCTGGAAGTCATAATAAGATCAT
>JAMLFY010000410.1:0-36436 GCA_030441495.1 Dalbergia oliveri | reverse complement strand
TTGTCAAGTTTAGTTTTCTTGCATTTTCTTTCATTTTCTCTCAAAGTTCTCTTCATCTTGTTCTTCTTTTTCCTCCCTCAAAGAAACCTTTCCACCACCACAATCCACCACAAACCACCTTAATCACCACTCCCTCACCTCAAACCACCTCTCAAACACCAAACCTTTCCATTTCCAAGCTTGTTTTCTCAAGGAAAATCATCTTCCTTGAGTTTTCTCTTTGGCCAAATCCTCCTCCTCCTCCAAGAGAAGATTTTTTCTTCTTATTCTTTCAAGAACACAAGCTTCTTCTTATTTCTTCAAGACTTCATTAGGTAGGGGTTTGTCTTCAAATTTTTACTTGTTTTCTTGAGAAAGTTCTAGTTTTCTCTTGTTTTCAAAACTCTTTTTCTTCTTCTTTTCCTCTCCCTGCCGGAGCCTTTTTATGAGAAAAACTTTGGCTTGATGATGAGGTTTCAAGATAATGGCTTTGTTGTTGTCATGTGAGAAACCTCTAAAGCTTGAAATCTTGGTCTTGGACCATACATAGTTTCGTTTCCTTCCTTCCTTGCCCAAGTTTCGGTTTCTTTTCCTTTTCCCTTAATGGTTTCGGTTTCACTTCCTTTATTTGAACAAAGTTTGATGAAAATATTAAGTAGATCACTAAAAGTTTTGTTAAGAAAATTAATCCTATGTTTTCAAAGAGCTCTAAGCTACCTTGCCAACCTTAAAGTTGGTCTGTTCTTAGAGTTTACTCTAGATTGAAGCTCATGAGCAATAAAATAAAGAATATGGTTAGTTCTTTGTATGCTTGTTTATAAAGTGTTGAGTTTTGTGTCCATTTTCTTGAGCTTGATGATAAGTTCAAAACCAAAGGCTTCTTTGAAGACTTGGTGCTAAGAACTCTAAAGCTAACTTTATGTTATTAAGATACATATTGGGTTAAGGTTATAATGTTCCTCTAAAGTCTTATAAGAGTCTAAGTTAAGATAAAATGAGTTGCATACATGTTTATGTTTATGCCTTGCATAGCATGTTTATTTTGATACCATCACTAAGCTCTCAAGAATAACTAAATGAACTTGCATTATCATGTTTAAATTTCCAAGCTTGCATTTCATGTTTATATTTCAAGTCATCACTTAATCTT
Source organism: Dalbergia oliveri (assembly GCA_030441495.1). Taxonomy (NCBI): domain Eukaryota; kingdom Viridiplantae; phylum Streptophyta; class Magnoliopsida; order Fabales; family Fabaceae; genus Dalbergia; species Dalbergia oliveri. The sequence continues at coordinate 35,307 of JAMLFY010000410.1, read as the reverse complement.
TAAAGATAATAATGAGGTTGCATCTCATATTTATTTTATGCTCTCACTTTATTTTATAATGAAGAGTAAAACAAGTGCATAACATGTTTAAGTTTATGTCATCACCTAAATATCCTAGCTAAAAGACTTGCCCAAGTATCACAACTAAAGTTTAGAAATATGGAGGCACCCCAAGGAAGCCATTTCGGCCTTATGATGATGATGATGGACTTGAGATGAGTTCATCTAATCATAAGTGTCCATAGCCTATGTCTTGGAATTTTTCTAAGCTTAGGTGTATTTAAAGAATGTTATGAACAAGATTTATGTCTTAAAACTATTTTATGAACTAATTAATTTAGCTACTGACCTCCATTGTATTTTCATAATATTAATGAGATAAATTGGTTTCTAAAGGAGTTTGAGTTCCTAAAATGATTCAAAGAGAAAACTAGTAACTTATATGCTTTAAAATCATGAGATTATGTGATTATATGATGCTTGTATTTTTGTTCTGCATTGTGTACTTGGCCACTGTATAAATTCTATTTTATGGTGTTAAAATGTGTAAAATTATGTTTGAGTGAAGCAAGGAACGATTTAGGGAAGTTAGGAAAGAACAAGTAACTAGAAGGACTTAAAATGAGAATTCTCAGAACACTTAGATGCAAGAGTAAATTCTGTTCCAACATAATTGGACTTAAGAAAAATGGTTTATAATTAGTGTATATGTGTAGGAATCCCTCATAATTGGTTTAGGAGTTGAATATGGAGCCTTAGGTGAAGACGAAACTTAGAAGGGTCAAAGACGAGATTCTAGGACCCCATAATCATGTGATAATTTCCGCCCAAAGTGATTGTAATGCCGTTGAGTTATATTAGTAAGCATAAACATTAGAGAGAAATTATAGTAATGATCCCTTAGGTGAAATAAGGATCCATAATGAAAGTTAAGATAATTAGAGTATAAGTCTTAAGACCCGAAGGCTAAAGCATAAGACATCATGAGATAGGAGGGTGATGTGAGAATAGGCCGAGTGGGTATACTCATGATGAATGTGAATGTGTTAATACCATGAATATGAGACTATATGTGTATTTATGACATGTGTGATGATGTGGTATGTTATGCTTAAGATGCATGAGAATGCGAAATATGAATAAATTAGGAGGGTATGCTACTGTGATTAAGAGATTTGCTTGATTGAGAAATTTCAATGAAGAATAACATGTGATATTTGAGTTATGTACATACTCAAATTTGAGGAAATTTGGATATAGTCGTCATGTGCCGAATTTCCGTCAAATTTAAAGGACTTGAGAAAGTTTGAAAAGAAATATTTTATATGTGACATGCCGAGACGCATTTCTCCTGTGGTGAGGAGAAAGGAAACCTTGTAGGGTATGGTCGCGAGCCATACCAAAGCGGACAATGTCACTAGTCTTAACTAGATGATGCATTTTGCAGAGTTTAGATGTACTTCTCCTCTGTACTCCTTAAGTTAAGAAGGTAAAATCAAGGGCATCGACATTAGCCCTGCAAAGCCCAAGTCACTTGGCTTAACGTTGACGCGTTTCCGAGAAGGAAAAAAGTCCCATGATAGGTGATTCCTTAGGTCCCGCTACGTACTCTGGGAGTCGGATTATTATTTTTATGATTATGATATGCTTATCAAGAGGATAAGTAAGAACTAGTGATGACTAGTTAAGATGTGCATTGGAAAGCTAAGACACATGGAAATATATCCATGTATGGTATGCATAAATCATTACACCATAAAAATACAAATGAGAAATAAAGTTATGGGTCAAATGTGCTAGAAGAAAGTCCTGGAAATGGATACTTTGCAAGGATACTATAGCATAATCATAAATGTGTTTTTAATGAAATTACCCTTAACAAAAGTTTCACAAGTTAGGAATTTGGAAATACCTTTAAGAGGCTAAGATATTTAGTATATAGAAAGTTATACATTTTCATGTAAAAGATGTTAGAACTATAAACAGAATATTAAAGTTTATAAAGAGAAAGTTTTAAGAATTCAAGCTTGGAAATAATCTTCAAGAAATTTAAAAATATATATATATATATATATATATAAAAGTCATAGGAAGCTAAAATATATAAAGAACCTCTAATAATATTTTAAAGTACAATAGCTTGTAAGTTTATCCTTATTTCAACATACTGGTAGTGAGCATGTTTAATTTTCAATGAGATATTGATGATAACATGCTTATGGATATAAGCAAAGAATGTGATTTATGCTTATGTAATCAATTACATGTGATTTATGACATGTTGTGATTATGAATGATTGATTGAGATGCATGTTTGATATGTTATATGATAGGAAGCAAATTTGGGAAATTCCTTTACCATATGCCTTTAGGTTTCTGCCAAATTTGTGACTTAGAAAAATTATGGAATTTCTGAGCATGAAATGATGAATGATAAGTTATGATGTTGGCCATGTTTATATGCTCATGTTTGCACTCAAATGACATGCTAAGATTAAAGGTGACATAAGACACATGGAAATTATCCTCTAGATTAAGGAATTAATGGTTATGAAAAGTGATCCATAAAGGGATCTTTAACTCCAGGAATTAATGGTTATGGGAAGGTGACCCAAGAAGTGATCCTTTAGACTCTAGGAATTAATGGTTATGAAAGGTGATCCTATGCCCCTATCCCTTACTCTAGCAGTGGGATTTAGCTTATCAAGAGGATAAGTGTAGACTAGTGATGACTAGTTAGGTATGAGCTCATAACCTAGAACTCTCAAGAGGAGAGAGTATTAGAGTAGCCCCTTAGAAGAGAACAAGAAAGTTAAGTCACCTACGAAGTAAAAAGAGGAAAGATTATATTAAAATGAATTATGTTCCTTATGTTATGTTAATTCATTCAAGTCGTTGTATGTTGCATAAGCATTGACATGCATTTCATAATATGGTATATCCATTCATGACAATAAGATTCATGCTAAAAGATGTGGCCCTCAATAATAGTATTTGAAACTTAATAAATGAAGCTTCTTATTATCCACTATTTTCATAATGAAACCGAGAGATTCTGAAGGATAAAGATGATGACATTTGTTTGAGGCGAAAACCCTATTGAGATGTTTGTAAAAGTTTCATATTCCCTTTCCTTTCTTTTGCATCTCATCTTCAGAGGGCAATGACTTACGTAGCCATGTCTTATGTTTATGCTCCTACCTAGAAGATGCACTTCGATCCTACCAACTAGTCTTATCATTTTGGGGTCGTCTTGCTACTCCTTACCGACCTTGCTCATGTGCTCTAAGAATTCTTTCCCCTCTTAAGGAGGCGTTGTTAGTAGGTGTTGATGGTGGACCTCTGAGTAGTTGTGAATATCTCGTTGAACGGATAACCTTCTTTGATATTTTGTTAGAAGTTATCTACTCTAGGCATATCCCTAGTAGGAGTAGTGGGAGGAGATGTTTTAGTAAGTTATTTTAGTTTTTATCCACATACTATTTATGTTTTTTCCGAATGGCTATACTTAGCCCAACCTCGTTGGTGGGCATGATACCCTTTTAGTAGTTTATTTGGTGCGTGATGTGGAAACGTGTGAATATTATACTATTATTATATATGATAATGTGACTATGTTCATGTGATTGTTGTGTTTGTACGTGCATGCCGTGACTTGTTTATTTCTCCTTTATATGTGCGAGAGAATATGATGGGTTTTACTAGTATGCGCCTTCATGTTTTGTTTTCAAACTTAAAAAAGAATTATCCATAATTTTACTAATGTATTTCAGGAGTTAACAACAAAGACTAAAACAAAAGAGTAAATTCTAATAATTAGCTTAAATGCGTCTTAGGCATGTTGGGTTAAATATTAGGTGTTAGGAGATCCTTAACTACCTCCGTTTCCTTATCTCTACGGTTAAACTAGTTTGTCAAAAACAAAAACTAAAGGTGGTGCTCCTCTCCAGACAAGAGCCCCTAAATTGTAACACCCTAATAATTAACCCAATACACCTAGGTTGTATCTGATTAATTACTAGACTTTACTCTTTGCTTCAGTTCTTTCATCATACTTTGAAAATACTTAGTGAAATTACGAGCCATTTTTTAAAACATAATTGAAAATGTGAGCCGTACATAATGTGAACAATAATCGAAATAAAGCGAATAACGTGAGATATAGCATGAAAAACACATCATATTGGCTCCATCATATAACATCCATAATTACATAACACATAGATATTTTGCCTACCAACAGAATAAGACTAGGTGTAGGCAATCTAACAAAACATAAATAATATATGGATGGAAGGACATCCATTAATGGCACCTAGTAATAACACTCCAAGATAGGGATAGATATCTGAAATATACGAGTGAAACTAGCAGGATCAAGTTCACTACCAGGTGAAAGCCTCAATGTGATTCACGAACGCTTCCTTTGTTTCTAAGACGAGATGGAAAGAAAAATAGAGGGAGTGAGAAACTTATAAAAAGAATCTCAGGGTACTCACCTCATGATGCATTGTGTCATCATCATCGTCCCCAGGAACCTCGGGTTATTATGAAATAGTGAGCATGCTAAGATTGATTTATTAAGTTCGAAAATATACTTTACCGAGGTCGTCCTTAATCATGCGTCTTATAATGCATCATAAACTTAGCATGTCATGTTTATAATGAACTTTTCCTTTCATATATAATAACATAGTTATGCATAAAATCACATCATATTCCTCATCATCATTTCATAATACTATGCATAGCAGAACATCATATTTCTCATCATCATCTCATAAATACTATGCATAGTAGAACATCATATTCACATAATGCATTTACTTAGTTTCTTAGGTGACTTAAAGTTACTTTCATCATCATTTTCCTGGGCCACCCTATACTCCACCCTTTTGGGAGTAATCTAGGTTATGAGCTCATACCTTGCTAGTCGTCACTAGCATATACTTATCCCTTTTGATAAGTAAAAATTCCGACTCTACCCTTTTGAGAGAAGGACTAGGGGCAAGAATCACCTTTTCACCGCCTATAGTTTGATGGGTCCAAAGGATCATTTTTTAGGATCACCTTTTCACCACCTATAGTCTGATGGGTCCAAAGGATCATTTCCTCATATATTTTGAGTCACCTTTAAGTCTTTGCATGTTATATCATAATACAATTCTCAATTCATAATCATTTATAACATTTTCTCATTTATAGTCTTATTCTGGAATAATATATATACCAATTGTAATCATGCATCTGGAGATTCCCAAAGAAAGAAAGGTGGTCACAAATGGACACGCTTAAATACCAAGTCTTTCCTAGCCAGAACCTTTCCAAATTACACTTTTACAGTAATATACTTTCTTCCAGCAATAAGGGTAAATTTTTAAATAACAAAGAATATTTCATTATTTCATGCATAAGCATTCTCATTGTTTGCAACAGCAACTATAACATGCAAGCCATGAAATCATTCAATGAAATTAAATACTTAATAAGCATCATCATAAATCCTTATCGAAAGCTCTAAATAACCAAACTCTAGAATTGGGTAACCTCAATTATCAAACTAATTAATTATGCATCTAATGGATTAATTACCATCATTACCATTAATCATAAGCCTTAAGAACATTATTAAACCATATGAGGCAGCATAGGCAGTAAAAATATTTAAAGCTTTACTTGCTTTATGTAGCTAATTTCACTTCTAACATGCATAGAATTATTCCTTATCAATAAACATAATTATCACAACTTCAAACATATCAAATCATAGTAATACTAACTCAGAAGCTGAATCATGAACCTCACATAATTGCTTAATATCACATTTTAAGTACATGCAAGATATTAGTTTCCGTAATATCATTTCAAGCCTTAAAACTCTTTTAGAAACTAATTCTTTTTGTAATCTTGAAAGAAATTATAGAATCAACTCAGTAGCTATTTAAAAATCACTTTAGGCCTACCTTAATCATGAGGTCAATTTATACATTGAAAGAATGTTCATGATTAAAATTCTCACTTAAGATAAAAGGAGCAAGTCTTGAGCTTTAAAGATTTAGGTGATACTAGAATCATAAACATGCTATGCAACCTCATTTTAATCTTATCTTTATAAGGTGATAACTTGGAATTATAAACATGATGCAAGAAACTGGAGCGGCGTAGTCCGCTGACCAGTGGAAGAAGACTCAAAAGGAATCCTGGGAGTCCGCATTGGACCTGAAGGGAGAAGAGAATTCTTATTACATCTTATTAAGCTCCAAACTCAAGACTTTTTAAAGAATGAATTCTTTGACTCCCATAATCTTAAGGAAGCTTTAGAGTTTTTATTACCATGGTTCCAACTTTGCTTGTGATACTTGGGCAAGTCTTTGAGCTCTAGGATCTTTAGGTGATGACATAAAATAAACATGTCATGCGTTGATTCTTTTAGCCATTATAAAATAAAGTGAGAGCATAAAATAAATATGAGATGCATCCTCTTTATTATCTTTAGAGATTAAGTGACAACTTGAAACATAAACATGAAATGCAAGCTTGGAAATTTAAACATGAATATGCAAGTTCATTTATTCATTCTTGAGAATTTAGTGATGACATAGAAAGTAAACATGGTTATGCAAGGCATAAACTTAAACATGGATGCAAGTTCATTTTATTTCTTTACTAGAGCTCCTCCAAGACTTTAGAGAAATATAAATTCAACCCAATATATCTTAGCAAGACAAAGTGAAAAATACATCTTTCAAGTTCTAAACTCAAGATCTTTATTTTTACATCATAAAAACATCATTCTTTAAAGTTTTGCATCAAGTGGAATTTTCAAGCTTTAGAGGCCTAACTTGTGATGGATTTACAACCAACACTCAAGGTCCTCATCATCAAGCTATCATCATATTCCCATATAGGCCTTATGGCCGAAATGTTCAAAGGAAAAGAAAGAAGAAAACCAAATGGAAAAGCTAGAGAAAGTCCATGAAATCATCATTTTGAACCAAGAACAACACTTAGCAAAGCATAGAAATAAACTTAAAAACAACTCCCTACCTAATTTGATTTGAAGGAAAGGAAGAGAACTTGGTTTCCTTGAGTGAAATGAAAGAAAATCTCTTTGAAAATGGAAGAAGAAATTTCAGCCAAGGAGGAGGAAGAAAGAAAGCTTTTGGTGCTCCTAAAACTAGAATTTGTGTAAGTTATGAGCAAGGCTTCTAAGGCTCCTCAAGCATGCCTATTTATAGAGAATTCAAGCTCATAAATGGACAAGAGGAGGAGGCAAATTTTTGGATTTTTATGGGGAACAAAGGGAGGAAAATCATTTCTTGTTTAAAGCATGTTTTATGCCATGTTTTAGGGAATTTTTTGGCATTTTGTTTTAGTGCATTATCTTGCAATAATTCTAATGATTATGGCTGAATAATTTCGTGCATTACAGCCTCATGGAAGAGGGTTTTGTGTGTTCCATGTATTATTTAGGTGTAGGCAAGGTATTCATGCAATTTAGAGAATTTACGGTTAAGGGCTTAGGTGAATTAGTAAGCAATTTGAGTGTTTTAAAGCAATTTTAGGTTCTAATCAATTTAAATAAATAATTTTGACTCTAGATTAATAATTAGAATTTAATAAGCTTTAATTTGAGCCTAATATTGCTTAGGTTTCGTTAGACGAATCAAAAATCTCAAAATTTGTAAAACTTGCACAAAGACAGGGCAAAACGGTCATTTTACTTAAAAATTGCCCGAGACCACCCGAGCTTAACCAATGGTTAATCATGGCTTAAAAACACCTTTTAAAACATTTTAGTGAGGTTCGGCTAAGTCGGCACGCAAATCGAGTTAAAACGCCGGGGCGTTTTGGTCATTTCGCGCGTAAAGCTCAAAATTAGGATTCTTCTCCTCTATTAACACACATAACACAAACAATCCCTTATTAATATCAAAACATCCCCTTGAGGACGGGTGGGGCCCACGATCCTCATTTTCAGTAAAATAACCTCAGGGCATTTTGGTCATTTTACACGTACAGAAATTTGGGTTTGCAATACTTGCACGAATTGCTCCTAACTTCTCTTCTAACGTTATATTCCTTTATTAAGGATTGTTTGGTCTCAAATTTTATATAATATTTACCTACGGTAATTCGGTAATTCCTAATGACAGGAAAATATTACAGGAAATTGGGGCGTTACAAAATTCATAGTATTCTTTGAGAGTTCCTGACTCATACAACTAATATCTAACTTTAACATAATTATGGTGTGAAATCATGCCCAAGGGGTCACCCACTAATAGGCATTCTTTATTTTTAGCCCACATAATATGCATTTGGCTATATTAAATCATACTGAATTTCATACCTCTTGGACCATAAAGCTAAAGTTCTAAATTCAAATCTCAAGTTAACATAACTTTTCATATACTTGATAAATCTAAAGTCATGATTCAAACATTGAGGTTTATAATCATAAAACTCTAAAATCATAATGACTCTTTTGTTCATGAAACTAAAGCATACTTTGTTCAACATTTTCCAATATATCTCAACTTATTCTAAAATATGGTCTGAGATCTAAATCTGAAATCATAGCGATATCATAAACTCATAAAACATATTTGATAAAAAGCAAAGTGCTACAATACATATTTTTTTAATGAATCCCTTTCTCAATCATGTAAAACATTTTCCATAACACAAAACATAGAAATCATGGTCCCATGGTTTTCTAAAAAGTATCCTTTCATGCTATTATCTTAAATCATAATTTTTCTAGCTTGACATAATCATGTAAAAATCATTTTTTATACTTTTTCTTATCTCAAATTCACATTTCACAAACATAATGCAAGAACATACTCTTAATGATGAAACTAAGGCTATGAGATCAAACCCACTCACCTGAGAAGGAGAACAAGATACGGCAACACCAGGGAGCTCTGTGGTAGTGGAATGGCACCAACAACTCCATAGAGCAACAATAAACTCTAGATTAATCTCTAACATCCTCTAAATAACTCTAACAACATTGGAAGAGCACCTCATTTGACAACAATGGGAGAAAATAGCAACCCAAACCATAGAACATGAAAGGAAGTGGAAGAAGGAAGCATAAACCAATAACCAAAATCACCTTGAAGCTTGGAGGAGGTGGATTTGATGGAAGATGAAAGTAAAAGGGGAGAAGATCACCTTAAGAGGGTTAGGGTTTGAGTTTCGCTTCGGAAAGAAAAAGCCCAAAGTTGGGGTATATATAGGGCTCATTAAACAAAACTGCATTGTTTTACATTTATGACATCAAGCCCCACTCGCTCCATGACCAAAACTCACTCTGCGAGCCCTCTCACAAAATTCTATGGCAACTCCAACTCTTTACCCCTTGGCCTTCCACGCATTCAGGGCCCTTCTCGTTACATTGGTGGGTTCCTGGAACCCAATGGCCGGATAGAACTTGTCTACTAACATGTGTATACTAGGTATTACAAAGTTCCCTTAAAAAGATTTGGTCCCCAATCTAAACTGTGTAATAGGAAAATCAAAGAGATGGAAAACTCAACCACAAAAGGTTTCAAGTATGGGCCTGATAGTTGGAATCACTCTGACAAGATACTCGGTTATACTAGTGAGATCTCTTGGAGATGGTGCCATCCCTGAAGGCTATTGTTCCATTATTCTAGCTAAGGATGACACTTGTCACATTTGGGCAGCTTTGTCTCCAAGGGCATCCTTTTTCTATTGAGGTGACAATCCAAATCATGATACTTACACTAGACGCTCACCCCAGGGCTTGGCTCTTTCCACAGTGCAAGTCCTAAGGGTATAACCCCACCTACCTCAAGTATAAGCAAGCTTTTGAGGATAGGGCTAAAACGTCACTTCGTCCTTGCTCTAATTCTCTATCTTGTGTTGACATCAACTGATACTACAAGGACTTCTAGTCCTTGGTTTATGAATTCCTTTAATTCTTTATGAGCGTCATGCTAAGCGTTCACATGCCTATACTTCTAGCTTGCATACCGAAACTCATTAATCATACACATCATATCAATGAAACATCCATTGCCTACTCTAAGATCTCTAAAATGTAACACCCTACTAATTACTATATTCTACTCGAGTATTGACACGATAATTAGGTATTACTTACATCTGTGACCCATACTAGTCGAAACATAAGGTGATAAAGAAACTTTGATACATATGTTGCTACAACAATATTCACATATATAAACATCATGTCTTATTTACAATATATACATCATAATAGTAAAGCCAACGGACAACCTCGAAACTAGTCACGAACTCCGTAGCAAAAGGGCTAGTCCCCCACCACATACCTAGCCTGCTCAAGTATTCTGCCCAACAAAATACATATAGATAAGAGACCTGGAACAAATAATAATACACGAGTCTAGGCTGGTAAAGGCCTAACACTACACTACTACAATGTACACGCCAAAAGCCTCTGAATCTTGCATCCTCCTCCAGGAAGCCATTGGCCATCGGACAATAGCCTCACCTCCACCAGGGCGCCTGGGTCCTAGATGGGTCTAAGTTGAGAGGATGATGACGAAGGGTCGCTGCTAGATGGGGCACAAGTAGTGCTAGTGGGGCTACGACATTGGGGTATGCCCGTGTAAGGCAGACCATCCATGAAAAGGTAAAACTCAGGGGTAATACAGTAACAGAAACGTAAACGCTGAAGAATACATAGCCCTCATCTGGGAATATGCCACAACGTATAAGGAGTCCATGTCCTGCGTAGTGCCACTATCACTTGGGGCAAGTCAAAGAAGAATCACTATGGCATCTAGGGATTTGATTACAATACCACATATATGCACATAGGATGAGAATATTATAAAATTCTTAGAGGGTAGTTCCCCTGGATACTATATAGAATAGATAATAAGGTCATTCATATAAAATATCCATACAAAAGTTACAAGCATTAATGCTAAAATATGTAAATTATGGGACTTTAGAATATCACTAGTAACAAGTTATGTACTATTATTCGGAACCATAAGCTCAATTCCACGTATTTTCTCCTTTTATTAACATAGGGAATGCTTAATTTCACTTAAAGATGCATCTGCATTTGATAGTTCTCCAAGGACAATAAACCTAGGACATGAGCTCATTCCTATTGATATCATGGACTTCATTTTTTTCATTTCTGAATCGTACACAGTTCTATTCCTAGCCACAATTGCTACCGACTCATAAATTTTCTAGGGAAGTCTTTTTCTTGCCTTCCTTCTACATCTCATCTAAGCCTTGTCTCATTTTCCCCATATGTTCAAACATGCACTTGTGAAATGTATATGTGCTCTTTTATCATAAATTCATATCATGTACTTCAATTTCTTTATCAAGGGCATGTGTGCATCACATATAAGTATTCAATTATTTTAGAGGCTTATTCATACCTCATGAACAATTATTTAAAACATCTAGCATGCACTCATATGCCATACACTTGAATAGATAATTCCACCATTAGTTTTCAACCAATACTACCATTCCAGCATTTTGCAGATTTATCATTCTAATAACAAAATTTGTTTGCCATCAAATGGTCATTTAAAGAGTCACAAAAATTCTATATGACACTTCAATATGTCTAGGATGCCCTGTAAAATTTTCACAGCAAACGGAGCTCCCTAGCCTTGTAACTAAAATATACAAATTCGTGGTTGGAAGCCACTTATCCATAGCCCAGCCCAGGGTTCTTATAATTTTTACCAAACAAATGATTGAATCAAATCACCATAAAATTCAAAGTGATAGTTCAATATGTTATTAACCTTGTGTGAAAATTTCAAGGGCTTATTCAATCATTTGCTATGGTAATAAATTCAACAATGTTATGCTTCAGTTCAACAATCAGACAACATCCCCTAATTTTGGTTTTTGATTTTTTTGAGACATTGAAATTTAAAATCAACACCCAGAAAATTCATGTAGTTATTTTAAGGTGTTAACTTCAACACATAATTTGACATATCTCAACCCCAAATAGATCAAAAAATTTGACAAGAAAAGGCGCACAAACCCTATTTGTAGCAACCTAGTGGATCCTTGACTCCAAGATGATCCAAGCTTAATTCCTTCCACTCCAAAGCTCTCAAACCAACCCCAAATCCTTCCTAAAAAAACGTGAAGAGTGAGGTAGTAAGACAAGGTTTGAGGATGGATGGAGATTTTGTTCGGTTAAATTTTAGAGATCAAGGTGTAGCAAGTTTAATGAAAAAACTTTAAAGTTTTAACAACTCTAGGCTACTATTTTTGGGCTTGGAACTGATCAAGCTCTTGAAGATAACAATGGTGGCTGCACTCTCCTTTCCCTTGGCTGGCTGAATTTGATGGTGTCTTAGGGAAGAAAATGTGACTTAGCTCTTGTGTTTAATGCTTTGAAGATATTTTGTAAAGTAATTCATCATTTATGTGTTAAAGCAAAATGGATGGCTAAGATTTAATCTTGGATTCCAAGATTAAATCTGGCCTTCACATGTCTTACTATAGATCTCATCTATTTGTGGTGATGGAAATATCTTTCGTGTAAAAATCACACACCGAATTTCACAAAACGGGTAAACACCTCACTCGATAAAACGATATTGCTAAAATTAATTCTAGGCATAAAGTTGTCATTCCACACATTTCTACCTTATTCTCAAATTTTCCTAACGGCACCTCGGGTCCAAATCTAATTTTTGGCTGTACTCCCACCGGGCCCGCAAAATACTATTCACTTTTTTTTTTGTCTAGTCATAGAGTCGTTCTCATCACAACTACGTCTAAATCTTAATATTCCCACTAACCATTCCTCAATCAATTTCTAAAGAAAGGAACTAGGATGTTACATTACCCCCGCCTTAACAAAAATTTTGTCCTCAAAATTTCGTACCTGGAAACAATTTCGGATAATCTTTCTTCATGGTTAACTCTAACTCCCATGTGAAATCTTCCTTCCCTGGCCCACCCAAGTTACTTTTACTAGCTACACCAATTTATGCTTTTGACTTCTATCCATGACCTCGCGGAAGGTGTTTGAAATGTTAAGTCATCCTCTAACTTTCTAGATCGGTTCAATGATATGGTCTGGTTTGGTCATATATCCTAAGTTGAGACACGTGGAAGACATCATGAAGATTGGATAAAGGTAGGGTAGGGCTATTTGATGAGCGCTAATCCAATTCGTCAAGGATTTGGAAGGGCCTATAAACCTAGGTGACAACTTTTTGACCTTTAAAGCTCTACCTACTCCCATAGTGGAGGTGGCCTTCAGGAAACATGTTCTCCCTCCTGAATTCTAAAGGCTTTCTTCTGTTATCCACATAGCTTTTTTGGCTCACTCGATATGAGGATTTTATCCTTAATTTTCTGGATTTGTTCAATTGTCTGTTAACTAGATTGGGTCCCAACAACCTTGCTTCCCCAAATCGGACCAACACAATGGAGACTAACATTTCCTTCCATATAAGGCTTCATATGGGGCTATGCCAATACTAGCATGATGGCTATTATTACAAGCAAACTCCACCAATGGGAGCAATTTATCCTAACTTCCCTTCTAATGCACATGCTCAGCATATCCTCCAAAGTCTATATGGTGCATTAGTTTGTTCATCCGCTGGGCCAGAGGCCGTCTTGAGTTTGGTTCCAAAGGCCCTTTGGAAGCTCCGAATCTTGAAGTAAAGTGGACTCATCAGAAACTATTGAAGAAGGAACATTGAATCTACTATTTCTTGAATGTACAAAGAAGCTAACTTGTCAGAGGATAACTAGCTTTGATGGGTAAGAAATGGGCAGACTTGGTCAATCTATCCACTATAACCCATATAGCATCATGACTCGACGATGTCCTTGGCAAACCCATTACAAAGTCCATTGAGATACTTTCCCACTTCCATTCTGGGATTTCTAAAGGGTGTAAGGTTCCGCAAACTTTTGGTGTTCTATTCTGTTTTTTGACAAGCTAGGCACTTTTGGACAAACTCCATTATATCTTTCTTCATTCTAGGCCACCAACACATCCTCTTAAGATCTGCATACATTTTACTAATTCCAGGGTGTATGGTGAATTCGCTTTATGCGCCTCCTTTAATATCTCCTATCTAAGATTACCACTTGTAGGGCACATAACCTATCCTTGTATATATATATATTCAATGATGAAGGGGGAGCATTCATATGTGATTTCATATGTGATTTTTACTATCTTTGAAAATCCATGCATATCTAGGGAGCAAACGCAATGCAAATTTATGCAATTTTTATAGCTCCTTACTCAAGATGGTTGTCATCATCCAAAAGGGGAGAATGTGAATTCATATTGTAGGTTTTGATGATGCCAAAATGCAATTGCCAAGAGATGATCGCATGGAGTTTCTTGAGGAATAACAAGCAAAGTGATCAAGTCAAGTAATCATGTTGTCCATTTAGAATACTTAGGAAATAGATCAATTTGTCAAAAGGTTTTATTTAATAAGTTTATTTGGCCGTTTTTAAGTTGATTAAGTTTTAATCTAAGGAAAACTTGTTTTAAAAGAATTTAATCATTCTTAATGATGAATTTATTTTGATTTGTGAAAATATAAGTTTGATTTTAAAGGAAATATTTAAATAATGCTTAAAAAGTGTTTCTTAAATGAAAAAGATTGTTTTTAAAGATGTTGTAATCAATTACCACATAAAGTAATCAATTACCATGCTGATCTTATGCATAGAATTTAAAATTTTCACATGTGTAATCGATTACACATCCATTGTAATCGATTACCACCATGATGACCATTGTAGTTTTTCTCTTTGTGATCAACACTTGGCCAAATTGTCTTATTCTTGAAAAACCTTATAGGGCTTCAATTGTAACATCTACTCTATTCAGCGAAATCTGGATTTTTTCTTTTATTTGAGATTGTGAAAATGGTGAGGTATCCCTTTGAAAGAAAAAGAGTGAGTCATCTCTCTGGTTCTTGAGAGACTCAAACATCAGTGATGTACGCTCAATTTTTACTGCATTAAATTACCCGAATTATCGTAGGTAAATATTATATAAAATTTGAGACCAAACAATCCTTAATAAAGGAATATAACGTTAGAAGAGAAGTTAGGAGCAATTCGTGCAAGTATCAAAATCCAATTCTCTGGACGTGTTAAATGACCAAAATGCCCCTGAGGTTATTTTACTCAGAAAATGGATGTGGGTCCCACCCATCCTCAAGGGGATGTTTTGATGTTAATAAGGGATTGTTTGTGTTATGAGTGTTAATAAGGAGAAAGAATTCTAATTTTAGCTTTTACGCGTTAAATGACCAAAACGCCCGCGGAGTTTTAACTCCGATTGGTTTACTGAGCCCAAACCTTACTAAAATGTTTTAAAGGTGTTTTTAAGCCATGATTAACCATTGGTTAAGCTCGGGTGGTCTGGCAATTTTTAAGTAAAATGACGTCTTTGCCCCCTTCTGCTTAGTTTACAAATTTTGAGATTTTTGATTCATCTAACGAAACCTAAACAATATTAGGCTCAAATTAAAGCTTATTAAATTCTAATTATTAATCTAGAGTTAAAATTAATTTATTTAAATTGATTAGAACCTAAAATTGCTTTAAAACACTCAAATTGCTATAATTCACCTAAGCCTTAATCCGTAAATCTCAAATTGCATGAATACCTTACCTACACCTAAATAATGCATGGAACACACAAATTTCTCCTCCTTGGGCTGTAATGGACGAAATTACTTGATGCCATTATTGTACCCTTTATTTCCGCCGTTAGAGTACAAATGACCAAAATGCCCCTGAGGTCATTTCTACCCGAAATTCGAGGACAGTTGCCCGCAACCCTCGAATGGGTCAACTCGATGTTTGAAGGGGATTATGCTGTTATGAATGATATCCGAGGGGAAACCTCGTTCTAAACTTCCTCAAAATGACCAAAATACCCCTGCCTGTCTACACGGTAAAAGATGCCGTTTGAGCCCTTGAACTTTTCCAGGAAGTTTAGAATGATGTTTATGAGCAATGTTTGATGTTTAGTTGCTCTGAAGGTCCCTGGAGTTTTAGTGTAAAATTACCATTTTGCCCCTAGAACAGTGTACAGTGCGCCTAATGAAGCAATCAGCCGAACCTAAGCAATATTAGGCTCTAATCGAAGATTAATTTATTTCGATAATTAATCTAGAGTCAAAATGATTTATTAAGGTTAATTAGAACCTAAGATTGCTTAGATAAACTCTAATTGTATTCTTTAAATTCAAGATTTCTAGTCATGGAATCTTGAATAGTGTTTTCTCTCTCTTTCCTTAAATTAAGGAATTGAGCCATACCTCATTTGACCAAAAGAATTATTTTAAATTACTAATCTAATAAGATCACCCTCCTAATCAAGTCTTGAACCACCTCAATTAACCATTTTCTCACCTAAACGCTTGCTTACAAACTCCTAATCAAAAAGCCTAATCATAGAAACACTTAAACACATCCTTAAACCACAATTACATGAACAAAAATCCCTTCCCCTTGGCTGATGAGGAGGCCGAAAATCTGTCCCCAAAATGGTGCCACATGTTGAGTTGTGATGCACTCCAAGCCCATGCTTTAGGCCATACCTTGCCCATGCTTCCAACCATGCTTGCCATGCCTAAACCCATGCTTTTGTAAGAGATATTTCCTCCCTCCTCCTCCAAAAGGCCGCCTTCCCTCCCATTTCAGCCTCCATGTTGCAAGTTTTCTATAAATACCAAGCCTTGATGAACCTTGTCACACTTTGGTTCACTTGGTAAGTTCACACTTCTTGCA
The DNA here is from genome assembly GCA_030441495.1 of Dalbergia oliveri. Taxonomy (NCBI): domain Eukaryota; kingdom Viridiplantae; phylum Streptophyta; class Magnoliopsida; order Fabales; family Fabaceae; genus Dalbergia; species Dalbergia oliveri. Next base: position 18,504 of record JAMLFY010000410.1, on the reverse strand, counting down.
AATTCTCTCATTCCTCTCAAATTCCCTCAACTTGGCTGATTTCTTCCTCAAGACTCCAAAAGGATTTCCTTCTCCTTCCATCTAGAAAACAAAGCTTTCTTACATCTCTTCAAGACTTCTTAAGGTAGGGGTTAAGTTTTGATGATTTTTGTTTGTGTTCTTCAAGAAAGTTCTAGTTTTTCTCTTGGTTTCAAACTCCTTTTCCTTCCTCTTTCTTTTTCGGCCAAGAGGCCTTCTTACAAAAAGAATGTGAGCTTGATGATGAGGTTTCAAGATAATGATTTGTTGTTGTCATGTGAGAAACCTCTAAAGCTTGAAACAACTTGGTCTTGGACCATACATGCTTGGATTTCCTTTCTTTTCTTGGCTTAAGTTTCGGTTTTTCCTCTTCCTCTTTCCTTTAAGGATTTTCAGTTTTTCTTCTATGGATTTGAACAAAGTTTGTAAAATATGTCTAGTAGATCACGAAAGTTTTGTTAAGAAAGTTAATCTCATGATTTCAAAGAGCTCTAGGCTTACCCTTGCCAACCTTAAAGTTGGTCGGCCGTTTAGAATCCGCGCTAGATTGAAGCCTATGAGCAATAAAATAAAGAATATGACTTAGTTCTTGTAGTTTTGTTTAGACAAAGTGATGAACTTTGGGTCCATTTCCTTAAGCTTGATGGTGAGTTCAAACCTTAAGATTTCTCTTGAAGTCTAGGTGCTAAGAACTCTAAAGCTTGCCTTATGATGCATAATGGGTTGAGGTTTATGTTCCTCTAAAAGTCTTGCAAGAGCTCTAGCTAAGACAAAAACAAGATGCATTCATGTTTAAATTTATGTCTTGCATCTCATGTTTATTTTGATGTTATCACTAATTTCACAAGAGTAAATGAATGAACTTGCATTACCATATTTAAATTCCCAAGCTTGCATTTCATGTTTATATTTCAAGTCATCACTTAATCCTTAAAGATAATAATGAAGTTGCATCTCATATTTATTTTATGCTCTCACTTTACTTTCTAATGAAGAGTAAAATAAAGTGCATGGCATGTTTAAGATTTTGTCATCACCTAAACACTCTAGAGCTCAAAGACTTGCCCTAAGTATCCTAAAAAGGAAACTCCATTCAAAAAGAAATGGATGAGTTTTGGTATGAACCAACAATGGTTTGATTTTGTAAAATACATGAATGATTTTCAAGGAAATGTTGGAAAACTGTTTTATGAGGTCTCAAGAGGTTTAAAATAGTTTGGAATGTGTCAAAATCATGTTTTCTCAATTTTAAGGTTCTGGTAATCGATTACCACCAATGTAATCGATTACCAGAAGGGTTTTGAAGGACTTTTGGTTCTGGTAATCGATTACCAGAGGTAGTGTAATCGATTACTACGGCTTTTCATGCCCAGACCCTTTGGAAACCCTGGAATCGATTACTTTATAATGTAATCGATTACCAAATGTTCTTTACTTTTCCAAGATTTAACCTAAGTAATCGATTACGTCGTATGTAATCGATTACCCTATGTTCTTTACTTTTTGGAAAAGATTAACCTACGTAATCGATTACCATTATGTGTAATCGATTACCCTTGTTTTTGAAAACCCAGAATGAATTGAGCTCTGGTAATCGATTACTAGGAACATGTAATCGATTACCAGAACACCTTTTGTTTTCAGAAACATTCCAAGAGAAAACTAGCAACTTATATGCATTTCAACCCAAGAGATTATGTGATCTTATGGGTTCATGATTTCGGTTCTATGTTTGGCTACTGTATAAATGCTGTTCTAAGGTGTTAAATGTGTAAAATTATGTTGAGTGAAGCAAGGATCGATTTAGAGAAGCTAGTAAAGAATAAGTAACTAAAAAGGGACTTGAGATGAGAATTCTAGAACACCTTAATACAAAGAAGTGCAAATCTGTTCTAGAATGGTTAATTCAGGGATAAATGATTCATAATTAGTAAGACATGTACAAGATCCCTTCATAAATGATTAGGTGCTAATTTCTAAGTATAAGATGATGATAAGAGATCTAAGTGGTTTATAACTTAGAGAACATGCCTAGGAATCCCTCATAATTGATCTAAGAATTAATTATGGAGTCTTAGGCGAAGATGGATCTTAAAAGGGTCGCGAATGGAGATTTTAGAGCCCCTTAAGCAAACGATATATTTTCTGCCCTTTTATGTTGAGTGCTGAGTGGAATCTTGGTGAGTTCAAATCTTAGAGGAAAAGTTTAAGTGCCAACCCCTTGAGGGTAATAATAATGCAAATACAAGTTTAAAGCCCGAAAGGGGCAAAGCATAAGATACTGAGATAGGTGGACGAGAGAGTATGATTATGATGATGAACCTCGTGCACACGTATGATGATGTGATTATGTTAGTTCCTTGAGCATGAAACTTTATATGCATAATTTGATGAATTGTTGTGTTTGAAATGCATAATGTTTCAAAGATATGAATGAAATTGAGAAATATGCTCATGTGAACTAGAAAGTTGTGGCAATGAGAAAGTTCCATGAAAATGATGCATGTGACTGAAATTATGTGGCATGACTCAAATTTGAGGAAATTCTGAGAGTAGCGTTATGCCGCCGAATTTCCGTCAAATTTGAGGGACAAAAAGAAAGTTTTTGAGAAATATGAAGTTTAAAAGTTATATGCCGAGACGCATTTCTCCTTCTGAGGAGAAAGTAAACCCGTGGGGTATGGACGTCGAGCCATACCGAGCGGACAAAGTCGTTGGCTTAACCAGTCGATGCGTTTCGAAGAAGGAGAAAGTCCCATGATGGGTGATCCTTAGGCCCCCTACCCGTACTCGGGAGTCGGGATTATGATATTTATGATTCGCTTATCAAGAGGATAAGTAAGAACTAGTGACGACTAGTTAAGGTATGAGCTCATAGCCTAGCTTAAGGGGTGCGGTTACTATATTATTGGTGACACAAGTATGAGAAAAGGAAAGATGATCAAAGAAAAGTTTCATGCCACACAATGTTGTTTGAATTATTGTTTGATTTACCTAAAGTGCTACCATGCATCCATGAAACATTATGTTGCATACATGCATTAAGAATCATTATAAAAGACATGGACCTTGGACAACGACCTTTGTGAAAACCTCATAATGAACCTATGCATGCTCAACATTTTCATAATAAACCCAAGGTTCCTGGGACGTAAACGATGGCACTAGGATAGAGGACTTCCCCTGAGATTCTTTAGTAAGAATTCTCACCCCTCTCTCGTTTCTTTCCGTTACGTCTTCAGATATCGATGGCGTCGTTCGTGATTTTCATTGACCCGCCTACATGGGAGGTGCACTATGACCCCGAGCATCAGTCCTACCACTTCAAGGGTCATTGCGAGGTGCGCGTTTTGCATATGTGGGACGCCCTTTTGCTTCCCCCGTCTCCAGCTATCACTTCGATCCGACTTCACCCTTTGGCGACGACCTGATCTTTGAGAGGACACGACCCGAGATGAGAGACGTCGTGCCCAACCTTCCTCGTCGAGGTACGCGGATATCCGAGTATGTTCCCCGTTCTCGATCAGAGGCTGATCCTTCGGAGGGATCTTCCCTTCGTTCCTATGGGTCACGGAGGAGGTAGTGAGGACACGTCACCCAGCCGAGGCATGCGAGGCGCGTTCGACAGCCCGAGAGGCGACCACGACGCGGAGGCCACGCTGTCCCCTCGATTCCCATGCCTAGATCTCCGCTTCGTTGGGCTACATCCGAGGAGCTTCGTCAGTTCGGGCTACATCTCCCCAACCGAGGACCGGCGTCACCAGGAGGCTTGGAGTGGGAGGGTAGTGATAGTTGGGTGTTTATCTTTTGGGATTATTACCATGTATTTGTCTTTATGTTTCCCATTGTACAAGCTCTGCCCACTAGTGCGGGTAAGACTTTATGTTTCTGTTATATTTCCGTTGTGATGTACTAAACTATATTATCTAAAGTAATGAGGAATGATGTTTATGATGGATGTGTTCTTTAATGTTTATATTCTGTATGTTTTATTTATTCTTCCGCTTCACGTTGTTTATGTTACGCGCAAAGGCTCGCACTTTGGTTTATATAAATCATTTCAAAAAAAAATTTACCCGTATTTTCCGCTAAGTATTTTATAAATGAATTTAAAGAAAAGTAATAACTAATAATTAGTCTTGATACGTCCTAGGCGTATTGAGGTTAAATATTAGGGTGTTACATTATGGTATCAGAGTTTCAATTCTCATCTAGCCTTAGGATTGGACTGACCATGCTTTAGAAGCATGTTACGTTAGTATGTCATGTGTAGTGCTTAGCTATTAGAGATAAGCTATAGGGTAGGCATTCATGACCTTGTCTGCTGTCTATGCCATGGTAACTAGCTCATTCAGTTCGGAATGTTGAGCCTGATCACCTCGGTATTTGTTGACTTGTGTGCTTAGGGACCAATGGCACCCGCAGAGAATAGGAACGCAAACGCCGCCGTGAACGAGGAGATGAGACTGGAGCGCTGTACGCGAAATGGCTAGGGCGATGGAACGCATGTTCGACCGCATGAATCAACCAAGGGACGCGCTCAAGGTCCCCGCGCGAAGCGTGGAACAAGCCCGTTTTGGGGAGTTCCGCAAGGCTAATCCCCCAACCTTTCGTGGAGCTCTGAACCCCGACAAGGCTGATGAGTGGATCAAGAACATGGAAAAGATCTACTCGTGGTTACCTCGGAGGAACAGAAAGTCACCTTTGCTGCCTACATGATGGAAGCCGACGCGAGTTTTGGTGGACCGGCACCCGAAGGCTGCTAGAAGCTACGCGCAGCCATCAATTGGGAGCGTTTAAGACGTACTTCTATGAGAAGTATTTCCCGAATCCGTGAAGAACGCCAAGGACATTGAGTTCATGCAGTTGGTCCAAGGTGGAATGTCCGTCGCCCAGGACACGGCGAAATTTGAAGAGTTGATCAAGTTCTCACGAGTTTTCCAAGGGAACCCCGATGAGGTATGGAAGTGTGTTAAGTTCGAGGCCGGTCTAAGGGCCGAACTTAACTTTGCTGTGGCACACATGGAGATTAGGGACTTCCCGACCCTAGTCAACAAGTGCCGAATCATCGAAGAAGGGCACAAGAAGATGAGTGCCGCAAGGGTGGATCGTCCCGTGGTTGGGACCTCAAGCCCCGAAGTTCAAGCCATCAAATCAGACTCAAATGAGGAACCACTACCATCCCTACCAATCCAATCAGTTCAAGCAACAACAACAACATCATCAACCACAACAACAAAGAGGACCCAACAATCAACCATCTCGGCAACACCCAAGGCCGCCGTTCAACCCCAACGGCCGGAAACCGCAACCATCAACAAGGCGGAATGGGCGGTCCTCGCAATAACAACAACAACAATCAACAAGGAGGGCCCAATGGGAACAAGAACAAGGCACCCCAAGGAGCCCTGCCTTCCCCCGACCGCACAAGCTGGAGTGCCCCCGCTGGAAAGAATCATGGCAACCGTCCCTGCGGAGCCGGGCAAGGAGTGTGTTTCATGTGGCAAGCTCGGCCACTATGCGAAGGACTGCAAAGTAATGGAGGGTCGTCAAGTCAGGAATCCCGACCGCAACACCAAGGACGAGTCTTTACCCTCAACGCAGAGGACGCACATGGATCCAACGACCTCATCGAAGGTAAGTGCGAACTAAATGGTAGGACCTTAACGTGCTATATGACTCTGGTGCTACTCATTCTTTTATCTCACATGCTAGTGTCGAGTCTCTAAATTTGCAAGTTTCTAAGCTTCCTTTTGATCTCGTTGTTTCTACTCCTACCAACCGTCCTGTACATACATGTAACTGTTGTCTAAATTGCCATCTTACCGTTGAAAATAGATCTTTTGTCATAGATTTAATTTGTTTACCCTTGAAAGACATAGGCGTAATCCTTGGCATGGATTGGCTTCACGCTAACCATGTGTTGTTAGACGTCATACCAAATCTGTTATTTTTCGTCATCCCCCTAGCAAGACTAGTCAAACCTTGAAACTTTATGTGAATGTCGTAGATGTCTTCTGGAGTGGGGAGAAAACTAAGGGATATGTCCTTCTAGCCGCTAGCGAGGTAGACTTTGAGAGAACATAGATGACATTCCTGGTAAGAAGTACCCCGAGGTATTTCCCGATGAGATACCCAGTTCCTCCCGAGAGAGAGGTGGAGTTCTCCATCGAGTTGGTACCGGAACGGGACCTATCTCGATAGCCCCGTATAGGATGTCACCCTTGGAGTTGAAGGAATTGAAAACCCAGTTGGAAGAGTTGTTAGAAAAGAGTTTTATCAGACCTAGTGCCTCACCTGGGAGCCCGGTTTTGTTTGTTAAGAAAAAGGATGGGAGCATGAGATTATGTATAGATTATAGGCAATTGAATCGTGTGACGGTGAAGAATAAATACCCTTTGCCTAGGATTGATGATCTTATGGACCAGTTGAAGGAGCGGTGGTATTCTCCAAGATTGATTTGAGGTCGGATACCACCAAATTCGAGTAAGAGATGAGGATATACCTAAAACCGCTTTTAGGACACGGTACGGACACTTTGAGTTCGCCGTGATGTCCTTTGGACTGACAAATGCACCCGCCGTGTTTATGGACTATATGAATAGGATCTTTAGACCCTATTTAGATAAGTTCGTGGTTGTTTTCATAGATGACATACTCATCTATTCAAAGACTCACGAGGAGCATGAAGGTCACCTGAAGTTGGTTTTAGAGGTGTTGAAAGAGAAGAAGTTGTATGCTAAGCTCTCTAAGTGTGAATTCTGTTGGAGGAAGTGAAGTTTTTGGGACATGTAGTATCAAAAGGAGGTATAGCGTTGACCCTAGTAAGATAGAAGCTGTAATGAATTGGGATAGACCGACCACCGTATCGGAAATACGGAGCTTTTTGGGTTTAGCAGGCTATTACCGTAGGTTTATCAAAGGTTTTTCCCAGATTGCTCTTCCCTAACCAAGCTAACTAGGAAGAACACCCCGTTTTCATGGAATCCCGATTGTGAAAAGAGCTTCCTAGAGTTAAAGGAAAGGTTGACCTCGACCCCAGTTTTGGTTTTGCCCGACCCCAATGTACCCTTCGAGGTATATTGTGATGCTTCGGAAAAGGTTTAGGATGTGTGTTGATGCAAAATAGGCAAGTGGTAGCCTATGCGTCTAGACAACTCAAGCCTCATGAGGTTAATTACCCTACCCATGACCTAGAGTTAGCCGCCATAGTGTTTGCCTTGAAAATATGGAGGCATCACTTGTACGGAGTGAGGTTTGAAGTTTTCTCCGATCATAAGAGTCTTAAGCATCTCTTTGATCAAAAAGAGCTAAACATGAGGCAAAGAAGGTGGATGGAGTTTCTAAAGGACTATGATTTCGGCCTAAGTTACCACCCCGGCAAAGCCAATGTGGTTGCCGATGCCTTGAGTCGAAAATCATTACGCTTATCCCACATGATGGTCAAGGAAGTTGAGCTCATAGAGAAGTTTAGGGACATGAATTTGGGGATGTCAATAACAGAAAGAGTGTAAAGATGTGTCATCTTACAGGAACAAGTGGGTTTAAACAAAGGGTGATGATGGCACAAGTAGAAAATGAGGAGTTTAGGGAGACTCTAGAGGCGGTTAAGGCTGGAAAGCTTAAGGGTTTTGAGCAAGGGGCAGATGGATTGTGGAGGTTTGAAGGGCGGATGTGTGTACCGCAAGATGGTGACCTCCGAGAGAGTATCTTGGAGGAGGCCCATAAAAGCCACTTCACCATCCATCCTGTGCCACCAAGATGTATCAGGATTTAAAGAAGATGTTTTGGTGGCCCGATTGAAAGGGACGTAGTAGCCTGGGTTAGTAAGTGCTTGGTCTGTCAAAAGGTGAAGATTGAGCACCAGAAGCCTTCAGGAATGTTGCAACCTTTGCCTATCCCCGAATGGAAGTGGGATAGTATATCTATGGATTTTGTGACCAGCCTACCCCGAACCCAAGCCCATGACGCTATATGGGTAATAGTGGACAGGTTAACCAAGTCGGCCCATTTCCTACCCATCAAGTTAACCTTTTCCCTAGATAAGTTGGCCCAGTTGTACATCCAAGAGATAGTAAGGTTACACGGAGTTCCATCGACGATAATTTCAGAGATCCCGTTTACGTCGCGTTTTTGGGAAGCCTTTCAAAAGGCGTTTGGTTCTAAGTTGTGCTTAAGCACGGCTTACCACCCCCAAACAGATGGACAATCGAAAGAACTATCCAAACATTGGAGGATATGCTAAGGGCATGTGTTTTGGATAGAAAAGGGAGTTGGGATAAGTACCTCGCTTATCGAGTTCGCGTATAACAACAGTTATCATGCGAGTATCGATATGGCACCGTACGAGGCCTTGTATGGAAGGAAGTGTCAGTCGCCTTTGTGCTGGCATGATCTCGGAGAACAAAGCATTTTGGGACCGGATGTAGTGAGGGAAACCACAGAGCAAATAAAAATGATCAAGGATAGAATCTTGACCTCAAAGCCGACAAAAGAGCTATGCGGACAAGCGGCGAAAGCCGTTAGAATTCCAAGAAGGTGAGCATGTTTTCTTGAGAATAACTCCCACTACAGGAATAGGTAGAGCCATGAAAATCAAGAAATTGAGTCCCATTTCTCTAACCTTTTGAAATCCTTCAGAAGTCGGGACAGCCAAAATAGCCCTACCTCCAAATCTGCAAATCTTCATGACGTCTTTCACGTCTCCCAGCTAGAAATATCAATCCGACCCTAGCCATGTGTTAGAGCCAGAGCATGTACAGTTGAGGGAGGACCTAACTTTCAACCTCCACCAACGAGGATCGTGGACCGTGGTGTCAAGCAGTTGAGGAGTAAGTCCGTTCCTTTGGTGAAGTCGCGTGGGACGAGACAAGACGGAGGAGTACACATGGGAGTTGGAATCGAGATGCGGATGAAGTATCCCGAGCTTTTCTCAGGTAACGAATTTCGAGGACGAAATTCTTTTTAAGGAGGGGAGTAATGTACGCCCGATTTCCGCCGTTAGAGTACAAATGACCAAATGCCCCTGAGGTCATTTCTACCCGAAATTCGAGGACAGTTGCCCGCAACCCTCGAATGGGTCAACTCGATGTTTGAAGGGGATTATGCTGTTATGAATGATATCCGAGGAGGAAACCTCGTCTCAAACTTCCGCTCAAAATGACCAAAATACCCCTGCGTGTCTACACTAAAAGATGCCGTTTGAGCCCTTGAACTTTTCCAGGAAGTTTAGAATGATGTTTATGAGCAATGTTTGATGTTTAGTCTGCTCTGAAGGTCCCTGGCAGTTTTAGTGTAAAATTACCATTTTGCCCCTAGAACAGTGTACAGTGCGCCTAATGAAGCAATCAGCGAACCTAAGCAATATTAGGCTCTAATCGAAGATTAATTTATTTCGATAATTAATCTAGAGTCAAAATGATTTATTAAGGTTAATTAGAACCTAAGATTGCTTAGATAAACTCTAATTGTATTCTTTAAATTCAAGATTTCTAGTCATGGAATCTTGAATAGTGTTTTCTCTCTCTTTCCTTAAATTAAGGAATTGAGCCATACCTCATTTGACCAAAAGAATTATTTTAAATTACTAATCTAATAAGATCACCCTCCTAATCAAGTCTTGAACCACCTCAATTAACCATTTTCTCACCTAAACGCTTGCTTACAAACTCCTAATCAAAAAGCCTAATCATAGAAACACTTAAACACATCCTTAAACCACAATTACATGAACAAAAATCCCTTCCCCTTGGCTGATGAGGAGGCCGAAAATCTGTCCCCAAAATGGTGCCACATGTTGAGTTGTGATGCACTCCAAGCCCATGCTTTAGGCCATACCTTGCCCATGCTTCCAACCATGCTTGCCATGCCTAAACCCATGCTTTTGTAAGAGATATTTCCTCCCTCCTCCTCCAAAAGGCCGCCGGTTCCCTCCCATTTCAGCCTCCATGTTGCAAGTTTTCTATAAATACCAAGCCTTGATGAACCTTGTCACACTTTGGTTCACTTGGTAAGTTCACACTTCTTGCAAATTCTCTCATTCCTCTCAAATTCCCTCAACTTGGCTGATTTCTTCCTCAAGACTCCAAAAGGATTTCCTTCTCCTTCCATCTAGAAAACAAAGCTTTCTTACATCTCTTCAAGACTTCTTAAGGTAGGGGTTAAGTTTTGATGATTTTTGTTTGTGTTCTTCAAGAAAGTTCTAGTTTTTCTCTTGGTTTCAAACTCCTTTTCCTTCCTCTTTCTTTTTCGGCCAAGAGGCCTTCTTACAAAAAGAATGTGAGCTTGATGATGAGGTTTCAAGATAATGATTTGTTGTTGTCATGTGAGAAACCTCTAAAGCTTGAAACAACTTGGTCTTGGACCATACATGCTTGGATTTCCTTTCTTTTCTTGGCTTAAGTTTCGGTTTTTCCTCTTCCTCTTTCCTTTAAGGATTTTCAGTTTTTCTTCTATGGATTTGAACAAAGTTTGTAAAATATGTCTAGTAGATCACGAAAGTTTTGTTAAGAAAGTTAATCTCATGATTTCAAAGAGCTCTAGGCTTACCCTTGCCAACCTTAAAGTTGGTCGGCCGTTCTAGAATCCGCGCTAGATTGAAGCCTATGAGCAATAAAATAAAGAATATGACTTAGTTCTTGTAGTTTTGTTTAGACAAAGTGATGAACTTTGGGTCCATTTCCTTAAGCTTGATGGTGAGTTCAAACCTTAAGATTTCTCTTGAAGTCTAGGTGCTAAGAACTCTAAAGCTTGCCTTATGATGCATAATGGGTTGAGGTTTATGTTCCTCTAAAAGTCTTGCAAGAGCTCTAGCTAAGACAAAAACAAGATGCATTCATGTTTAAATTTATGTCTTGCATCTCATGTTTATTTTGATGTTATCACTAATTTCACAAGAGTAAATGAATGAACTTGCATTACCATATTTAAATTCCCAAGCTTGCATTTCATGTTTATATTTCAAGTCATCACTTAATCCTTAAAGATAATAATGAAGTTGCATCTCATATTTATTTTATGCTCTCACTTTACTTTCTAATGAAGAGTAAAATAAAGTGCATGGCATGTTTAAGATTTTGTCATCACCTAAACACTCTAGAGCTCAAAGACTTGCCCTAAGTATCCTAAAAAGGAAACTCCATTCAAAAAGAAATGGATGAGTTTTGGTATGAACCAACAATGGTTTGATTTTGTAAAATACATGAATGATTTTCAAGGAAATGTTGGAAAACTGTTTTATGAGGTCTCAAGAGGTTTAAAATAGTTTGGAATGTGTCAAAATCATGTTTTCTCAATTTTCAAGGTTCTGGTAATCGATTACCACCAATGTAATCGATTACCAGAAGGGTTTTCGAAGGACTTTTGGTTCTGGTAATCGATTACCAGAGGTAGTGTAATCGATTACTACGGCTTTTCATGCCCAGACCTCTTTGGAAACCTGGAATCGATTACTTTATAATGTAATCGATTACCAAATGTTCTTTACTTTCCAAAAGATTAACCTAAGTAATCGATTACCGTCGTATGTAATCGATTACCTATGTTCTTTACTTTTTTTAACCTACGTAATCGATTACCATTATGTGTAATCGATTACCTTGTTTTTGAAAACCCAGAATGAATTGAGCTCTGGTAATCGATTACTAGGAACATGTAATCGATTACCAGAACACCTTTTGTTTTCAGAAACATTCCAAGAGAAAACTAGCAACTTATATGCATTTCAACCCAAGAGATTATGTGATCTTATGGGTTCATGATTTGGTTCTATGTTTGGCTACTGTATAAATGCTGTTCTAAGGTGTTAAATGTGTAAAATTATGTTGAGTGAAGCAAGGATCGATTTAGAGAAGCTAGTAAAGAATAAGTAACTAAAAAGGGACTTGAGATGAGAATTCTAGAACACCTTAATACAAAGAAGTGCAAATCTGTTCTAGAATGGTTAATTCAGGGATAAATGATTCATAATTAGTAAGACATGTACAAGATCCCTTCATAAATGATTAGGTGCTAATTTCTAAGTATAAGATGATGATAAGAGATCTAAGTGGTTTATAACTTAGAGAACATGCCTAGGAATCCCTCATAATTGATCTAAGAATTAATTATGGAGTCTTAGGCGAAGATGGATCTTAAAAGGGTCGCGAATGGAGATTTTAGAGCCCCTTAAGCAAACGATATATATTTTCTGCCCTTTTATGTTGAGTGCTGAGTGGAATCTTGGTGAGTTCAAATCTTAGAGGAAAAGTTTAAGTGCCAACCCCTTGAGGGTAATAATAATGCAAATACAAGTTTAAAGCCCGAAAGGGCAAAGCATAAGATACTGAGATAGGTGGACGAGAGAGTATGATTATGATGATGAACCTCGTGCACACGTATGATGATGTGATTATGTTAGTTCCTTGAGCATGAAACTTTATATGCATAATTTGATGAATTGTTGTGTTTGAAATGCATAATGTTTCAAAGATATGAATGAAATTGAGAAATATGCTCATGTGAACTAGAAAGTTATGGCAATGAGAAAGTTCCATGAAAATGATGCATGTGACTGAAATTATGTGGCATGACTCAAATTTGAGGAAATTCTGAGAGTAGCGTTATGCCGCCGAATTTCCGTCAAATTTGAGGGACAAAAAGAAAGTTTTTGAGAAATATGAAGTTTAAAAGTTATATGCCGAGACGCATTTCTCCTGCTTCTGAGGAGAAAGTAAACCCGTGGGGTATGGACGTCGAGCCATACCGAGCGGACAAAGTCGCTGGCTTAACCAGTCGATGCGTTTCGAAGAAGGAGAAAGTCCCATGATGGGTGATCCTTAGGCCCCCTACCCGTACTCGGGAGTCGGGATTATGATATTTATGATTCGCTTATCAAGAGGATAAGTAAGAACTAGTGACGACTAGTTAAGGTATGAGCTCATAGCCTAGCTTAAGGGGTGCGGTTACTATATTATTGGTGACACAAGTATGAGAAAAGGAAAGATGTTCAAAGAAAAGTTTCATGCCACACAATGTTGTTTGAATTATTGTTTGATTTACCTAAAGTGCTACCATGCATCCATGAAACATTATGTTGCATACATGCATTAAGAATCATTATAAAAGACATGGACCTTGGACAACGACCTTTGTGAAAACCTCATAATGAACCTATGCATGCTCAACATTTTCATAATAAACCCAAGGTTCCTGGGACGTAAACGATGGCACTAGGATAGAGGACTTCCCTACTGAGATTCTTTAGTAAGAATTCTCACCCTCTCTCGTTTCTTTCCGTTACGTCTTCAGATATCGATGGCGTCGTTCGTGATTTTCATTGACCCGCCTACATGGGAGGTGCACTATGACCCCGAGCATCAGTCCTACCACTTCAAGGGTCATTGCGAGGTGCGCGTTTTGCATATGTGGGACGCCCTTTTGCTTCCCCCGTCTCCAGCTATCACTTCGATCCGACTTCACCCTTTGGCGACGACCTGATCTTTGAGAGGACACGACCCCGAGATGAGAGACCGTCGTGCCCAACCTTCCTCGTCGAGGTACGCGGATATCCCGAGTATGTTCCCCGTCTCGATCAGGCTGATCCTTCGGAGGGATCTTCCCTTCGTTCCCTATGGGTCACGGAGGAGGTAGTGAGGACACGTCACCCAGCCGAGGCATGCGAGGCGCGTTCGACAGCCCGAGAGGCGACCACGACGCGGAGGCCACGCTGTCCCTCGATTCCCATGCCTAGATCTCCGCTTCGTTGGGCTACATCCGAGGAGCTTCGTCAGTTCGGCTACATCTCCCCAACCGAGGACGGCGTCACCAGGAGGCTTGGAGTGGGAGGGTAGTGATAGTTGGGTGTTTATCTTTTGGGATTATTACCATGTATTTGTCTTTATGTTTCCCATTGTACTAAGCTCTGCCCACTAGTGCGGGTAAGACTTTATGTTTCTGTTATATTTCCGTTGTGATGTACTAAACTATATTATCTAAAGTAATGAGGAATGATGTTTATGATGGATGTGTTCTTTAATGTTTATATTCTGTATGTTTTATTTATTCTTCCGCTTCACGTTGTTTATGTTACGCGCAAAGGCTCGCACTTTGGTTTATATAAATCATTTCAAAAAAAAATTTACCCGTATTTTCCGCTAAGTATTTTATAAATGAATTTAAAGAAAAGTAATAACTAATAATTAGTCTTGATACGTCCTAGGCGTATTGAGGTTAAATATTAGGGTGTTACAATTATGCATCAAGAAGTATGCCCAAAATACATGAAACAAATTGCCAAAAATTTCCTAAACATGGCATAAAACATGCTTAAACAAGGAATGATTTTCCTCCTTTTTGTTCCCATAAAAATCCATCAGCCTTCCTTCTTCATTTTTCCATTTATGAGCTTCAAAATCTCTATAAATAGGCATGCTTGAAGAGGTGTTAGAAGCCTTTGATCATAACTTACAAAATTCTAGTTCTTAGAAGCACCAAAAGCTTCATTTCCTCCTCCTCTTGGCTGAATTCTTTCTTCAAGTTTTCAAGAATATTTTCTTTCATTTCACTCCAAGAAACCAAGTTTCTTCCTTTCCTTCAAATCAGATTAGGTAGGGAGTTGTTTCTAAGTTCATTTTATGCTATGACAAGTTATGTTTCTAGCTCAAAAATGATGATTTCATGGACTTTCTTCTAGCTTTCAATTTCTGTTTGTTTTCCTTTTCTTTTAAAAACATTTCGGCCTGATGACCTAGATTATGATGAGACCATGGTTTGATGATGAGGTTCTTGAGTGTCTGTTCCAAAGCCTTAGACCTCTAAAACTTGAAGGTTTCACTAGTTTTAGAGCTTTACAATTTCAACATTCCATGCAAAGTGAGCAAATTACCATGGCACTGCAACATACAGGTCATGCATCTCTAATCCTCAAGCTCATCCTAATGATAAACATATACACATGACATTTCTAACGTAGTATGCTTTAGAAGCATAGCCAGTCCATCCGACCTTCATGAGAACCAAACTTCCTTACCAAAAATGTAATACTGCAATAATTAACCGAATACACCTAGGTTGTATCTGATTAATTACTAGACTTTACTCTTTGCTTCAGTTCTTTCATCATACTTTGAAAATACTTAGTGAAATTACGAGCCATTTTTTTTAAACATAATTAAAACTGAGCCGCGCATAATGTGAATAAACGAGATAAAGCAGAAAAACAAATAGACATATCATGAAGAAACACATCATATACTCCATCATATGACATCCATAATTACATATCACATAGATATTTTGCCTACCAAAATAAGACTAGGTGTAGGCAATCTAACAAAACATAAATAATATATGGATGGAAGGACATCCATTAATGGCACCTAGTAATAACACTCCAGGGATATATAGGAAATATACGAGTGAAACTAAGGATCAAGTCCAGCTACCCTGAAAGCCTCAATGTGATTCACGAACGCTTCCCTCTATTTTTCTTTCCATCTCGCTTTAAAACAGAAGGAAGCGTTCATGAATCACATTGAGGCTTTCACCGGTAGTTAACTTGATCCTGACAGTTTCACTCGTATATTTCAGACATTCTTATCTCTACCCTGATGTTATTACTAGGTGCCATTAATGGATGTCCTTCCATCCATATATTATTTATGTTTTGTCCTACACCTAGTCTTATTTTGTTGGTAGGCAAAATATCTATGTGATATGTAATTATGGATGTCATATGATGGAGCCAATATGATGTGTTTCTTCATGATATGTCAATTTGTTTTTCTGCTTTATCTCGATTATCGTTCACATTATGCGCGGCTCACGTTTTTAATTATGTTTAAAAATGGCTCGTAATTTCACTAAGTATTTTCAAAGTATGATGAAAGAACTTGAAGCAAAGAGTAAAGTCTAGTAATTAACGAAGACAACCTAGGTGTATTCAAATTATTAGGGTGTTACAGTGAGGGATCCTAGGTGTAGGAGCGCTCTTAGATTGTAAAGATTGAAGCGATAGTGAACTCTCAAGTGGGTTACTTGAGAGAACCGATGTAGGCCACAGGAAGTAACCAAACCAGGATAAACCAAGTTTGCAATCTCTTCCCTTATCTCTTTACATTCATTCCAAATTTACTTTTCATTGTCCTGTTAATCTTTTTCATAGACATAATTACACTCTCATATCTCTTGCATTTACATATATTAAACTAAGTTTTAACCAACTCTTCAAAATTTATTGAAAGAGTAACTAGAGTATGAAAAAGAAAAAGTTTTAGAACTCATTTCACTCCCCCTCTTGAGTTCATTAAGGCCACTTGAATAACATATACCTCCATATACCTCGCGATCTCTTAGAAACTCTGTAACTTCCTTGTATGAACTAATTCTAAAATCTCTTAATCTTTATCTTCATGTTGTGCGGCTAGAATTTGTTCCTTGAACTACTCGCTACCCTTAATTGACCTAACACCACATCCTCAGGCTCACAGGCTTACCCACGCTAAGCTTCTTAAAGCCTCTTGAGCTCTCGTTTCCTTTATCATTAGGCATGCTACACTCAGGGATTTCCTGATGCATCAGTCACATTTCGCTTTGCTCTGGATGGTAATCGATCTAACTCATAATCCTTGAGAAATTCCATCCACCATCTTTGCCTCATATTCAACTCTTTCTAGTCAAAAAGATATTTTAAACTTTTATGATCTAAAAGACATTTAATTGCACACCATAAAGATGGTGTCACCAGATCTTTAGAGAAAAACCACCGCTGCAAGCTCAAGGTCATGAGTTGGGTAGTTCACTTCATGGGGTCTCAACTCCGTGGCATAGGCAACACGTGTCCTGTCTTATCAACACATACCCTAAGCCTTTACTGAAGCATCACAATAAACCTCGAAGGGTTCATGGGGATCAGGTAACACCAAGACAGGGGCCATAGTCAACTTTTGCTTCAACTCTTGGAAACTACTTTCACACTCTGCGTCCACTTTGAATTGAGCATTTTTTCCTGTCAACTTTGTCAAGGGTAAGGCTAGCTTGGAAAAACCCATAATAAATTGCCTATAGTATCCAACTAATCCTAGGAAACTTCGAATCTCAGTCATATGGTTGATCGTCCCAATGAAGCACTCAATTCACTTTACCTGGATCTACCCGAGACTCCTTCTCGTGATACCACATGGCCAAGGAACTTAACCTCTCATTGAAACTCACATTTCAACAATTTAGCATACAACTTCCTCTCCTTAGGATTTGTAACACAACCCTAAGATGCTTCGCATGTTCCTCTTCTGTCTATGAGTAGAGAAGTATGTCATCTATAAAGACAACTACAATTTTATCCAAGTATGGGCGAAAGATTTGGTTCATATAATCCATGAATACTACCTGGAGACATTGGTCAATTCAAAAGATATCACCTTGTACTCATAATGTCCATATCAAGTTCTAAAAGCAGTTTTGGGGATCCTCGTCCCGAACTTTGAATACTATGGTAGCCTAATTTAAGGTCAATCTTTGAAAACAGTTGCCCACAATTGATCCATGAGATCATCAATTCTTGGTAGAGGGTACTTATTCTTGATTGTTACTTTATTCAATTGCCTATAGTCTGACACAAAGCCTCATACCCCCATCCTTTTTCTTTACTAGAAGAACAGGGGCCCCCCATGGAGGGGCACTTGGTCTAATGAAATGTTTTCTTAGTAGCTCTTCAATCTGTGACTTTAATTCATTCAACTCTAAAGGGGACATCCCTAAGGACCAATTGAAATAGGACCCGTTCCTGGACTAACTCAATGGAGAATTCGACCTCTTCCCTGGGTGGAAATTCTGATATCACCTAACACATCCCAACCCTCACCACCGGAATCATACTCACTTTAGTGTTGTTTTTCGTTTCACTAGCCAGAGGAGAACATATTCCTGATGGTTCACCTTACTAAGGTTAGGTGTCACTAGGTCTAAGTAAAAGAATAAGGAACCACATGAATAGAAGGAGATAGATGGAGAAATACAGCAATTCTAGTTGGACAATGTAAAAGCACATAATTTGGTACCAGCCAATCCATACCTAAGATGACTTCTAAACCACAGAACGAGAGGCAAAATAAATTGGCAGTAAATTCTCTAGCATTTATAAGAAGAGAAAGGTTCATGCATGCCTGACAAGTCGTAATAGGACCCGCAGGAGGGTGATACAAGAAAGTCATAAGATAACTAAGACAAGAATCCAAATCTTTGTACACAATCATGGGATATGAGAGAATAAGTGGCACCGAATCATACAGTACATCTAGACATTGCCATTTATTTCACACTTACCTCGATTAGATTGCGGATTGAGAAGCTTCCTTAGCACTCACAATAAAAACACGCCCTTGTCGTTGTGGCCTAGGGCGGGTTGCTAACCTTTCTCATTGGGGCATTCGAAAATCTTATGTCCCGATCTTCACAACCAAAGCAAACAATCTATGTTGCCCAGCAGACATGTTTCTGATATTTCCCACA
>JAMLFY010000409.1:0-36507 GCA_030441495.1 Dalbergia oliveri | reverse complement strand
TAATAAGGGATTGTTTGTGTTATGTGTAATAGAGGAGAAGAATCCTAATTTTGAGCTCTGAGCGTTAAATGACCAAAACGCCCTTGCGTTTTAATTTGGATTTGCGTGCCAACTGAGCCCGAACCTCACTAAAATGTGTTAAAAGGTGTTTTTAAGCCATGATTAACCATTGGTTAAGCTCGGGTGGTCTCGGGCAATTTTTAAGTAAAATGGGTTTTGCCCCTCTTTGTGAGTTTTACAAATTTTGAGATTTTTGATTTGTCTATAAAAAACCTAAGCAATATTAGGCTCAAATTAAAGCTTATTAAATTCTAATTACTAATCTAGAGTCAAAATTATTTATTTAGATTGATTAGAACCTAAAATTGCTTAAAACACCCAAATTGCTTATAATTCACTTAAACCCTTACCGTAAATTCTCTAAATTGCATGAATACCTTGCCTACACCTAAAAATACATGGAACACACAAAATCCTCTTCCACAAGGCTGTAATGCACGAAATTATTGAGTAATAGTCAGAAAATTATTACACAAAAATCCAAAGAATGAAAACAAAGAATCATGAAAACATGGAAACATGATTCCATGTTTTAAGCCACCAAACAAAATGATTTTTCTTCCTTATTTTTTTCCTCTAATTTTTGGTCAGATTTCTTCCTTCCCTTGTCCATTTATGAGCTAAATCTATAAATAGGCATGCTTGAAGATAGTTTAGATGCTTAGTTCATAACTTACACAAATTCTAGTCTTAGGAGCACCAAAAGCTTTCTTTCTTTCTTTCTCTTGGTTGAATTCTCCTTCAGCTTTTCAATATTGCTTCATTTCACTCAAGGAAACCAAGTTTCTCTTCCTTTCTTTCAAATCAAATTAGGTAGGGAGGTGTTTCTAAGTTCATTTATGCTAGAGCAAGTTATGTTTCTAGCTCAAAAATGATGTTTTCATGAGCTTTCTTTAAGTTTTCAATTTTCAGTTTCTTCTTCCTTCTTTTTAAAGTATTTTGGCCATATGGCCTAGCTTATGATGAGACCATGGTTTGATGATGAGATTCTTGAGTGGTTGCAAAGCTTCACAAGTTAGATCTCTAAACTTGAAGGTTTCACTAGTTTCCAAAGCTTCTAAAATTTCAATTTTTCTTTCCTTATTTTCCTTTCATGGTTTCAGCCAAATGGCCTAGGAAGGAATGAAATGATGGCTTGATGATGAGGACCTTGAATATGGGTTGTAAATCCATCAAGTTAGCCTAAAGCTTGAACATTCCATTTAATGCAAAACTTTAAAGAATAATATTTTTATCTTGAGGTTTGAATATGAAATATGTATTTTTACTTTGTCTTGCTAAGATATATATATTGGGTTGAAAACATAATTCTCTTAAAGTCTTGAAGGAGCTCTAGTAAGGATAAGTGAACTTGCATCCACGTTAAGTTTATGCCTTGCAAGCCATATTTATTTTATGTCATAACTAAATTCTCAAGAATAAATAAATGAACTTGCATATCTCATGTTTAAATTTCAAGCTTGCATTTCATGTTTAAATTTCAAGTTGTCACTTAATCTCTAAAGATAATAAGAGTTGCATCTCATGTTTATTTTTATGCTTCACTTTTTTATTTTATAATGGCTAAAGAGTCAATGCATGGCATGTTTATTTTATGTCATCACCTAAAAATCCTAGAGCTAAAAACTTGCTTATGAATCATAAGCGAAGAAATGAGAGATAATTGGAGTTAAAGAATTTATTCTTTAAGAAGTCTTGAGAATTGGAGCTTAAATGTAATTAATCTCCCTCACCTGTCACTTGTTATGCGGACTACCGCGCTCCTTATTAAGTTCTCTTCTCCACTCTATTCCTCATTCCTATGATTCCGCAGCTTCAAGTTTCTTGCATCATGTTTATATTACAAGTTCTTGCATCATGTTTAATTTTCAAGTTATCACCTTAAATCTTAAAGATAAAGAAATGGAATTGCATATCATGTTTATAATTCCAAGCTATCACCTTATAAAGATAAGATTAATAAGGTTGCATAGCATGGTAATAATTCAAAATGTCACCTAAATCTCTAAAGCTCAAGACTTGCTCCTTTTATCTTAAGTGAATGATTTAATTATGAACATTCTTTCAAGTTATAAATCGGTCCCATGGTTAAATTAGGCCTAAAGTCCTATGACTTCTTTCAAGTTTAACAAAAGGAATTAGTTTTAAAAGAGTTTAAAACTTTGTAAGAATTTTATGGGAAGCTAGTAATTTATGTGTACTTAAAATGTGATTGATGCTTATTAAGAATTTGGTGTCATTGATTGCTTCCTGGTTTGTATGTTATATTTGTTGTTGCACAATGAGAAACTTATGCATGAAATAAAGACATATGCTGTTCCTGGAAGAAAGTATATT
Organism: Dalbergia oliveri; assembly: GCA_030441495.1. Classification (NCBI taxonomy): domain Eukaryota; kingdom Viridiplantae; phylum Streptophyta; class Magnoliopsida; order Fabales; family Fabaceae; genus Dalbergia; species Dalbergia oliveri. Next base: position 34,110 of record JAMLFY010000409.1, on the reverse strand, counting down.
ACTCTAAGAGTGCAATTTGGAAATCCTGGCTAAGGAAAGATTTGGTATTTCAAATGTCCATTGTGACCCACCTCTTTCCTGGAAATATCCCAGATGCATGATTTCCATTGGTATATTTCGGCATAAGACTATAAATGAGAAAATGTTATGATGATTATGAATGAAGAATTGTATTATGATATAACATGCAAAGACTTAAAGGTGACTAAAATATATGAGAAAATGATCCTTGGACCCAATCAAATTATAACGGTGAAAAGGTGATTCTTGCCCCTAGTCTGTTCTTCAAAAGGGTAGAGATGGAATTTTTACTTATCAAAAGGATAATATGTCATGACGACTAGCAAGGTATGAGCTCATAACCTAGATTACTCCCAAAAGGGTGGAGTATAGGTGGCCCAGGAAAATGATGATGAAAGTAACTTTAAGTCACCTAAGAAACTAAGTAAATGCATTATGTGAATATGATGTTCTGCTATGCATAGTATTTATGAGATGATGATGAGAAATATGATATTCTGCTATGCATAGTATTATGAAATGATGATGAGGAATATGATGTGATTTTATGCATAACTATGTTATTATATATGAAAGGAAAAGTTCATTATAAACATGACATGCTAAGTTTATGACGCATTATAAAGACGCATGATTAAAACAAACGCCTCGGTAAAGTATATTTGAACTAATAAATCAATTAGCATGCTCACTATTTCATAATAACCCGAGGTTCCTGGGGACGAATGATGATGACACAATGCATCATGGTGGTAAGTACCTAGAGATTCTTTTATAAGTTTCTCACTCCCTCTATTTTTCTTTCCATCTCGTCTTCACAAACGAAGGAAGCGTTCGTGAATCACATTGAGGTTGTCATCACTGAACTTGAATCCTGCTATTTCACTCGTATATTTCAGATATCTATCCCTATCCCTGAAATGTTATTACTAGGTGCCATTAATGGATGTCCTTCCATCCATATATTATTTATGTTTTATTAGATTGCCTACACTTAGTCTTATTCTTGGTAGGCAAAATATCTATATGATATGTAATTATGGATCCTGTATGATGGAGCCAATATATTATGATGTGATGTTTGTAAATTCCTATGTGTCTTTTAAATTTTGCTAAATCATTTACGTTAGCGCGGCTCACGTTTTCAATTATGTTTAAAAAAAAAAATGGCTCGTAATTTCACTAAGTATTTTCAAAGCATGATTAACTTGAAGCAAAGAGTAAAGTCTAGTAATAATTAGATTCCTACCTAGGTGTATTGGGTTAATTATTAGGGTGTTGCACTATGCATAGTATTTATGAGAGATAATGATAGAATATGATGTTTTGCTATGCATAGTATTATGAAATGATGATGAGGAATATGATGTGATTTTATGCATAACTATGTTATTATATGTGAAAGGAAAAGTTCATTATATACATGACATGCTAAGTTTATGATGCATTATAAGACGCATGATTAAAACCGACGACCTCAATAAAGTATATTTTCAAACTTAATAAATCAATCTTAGCATGCTCATTATTTCATAATAACCCAGAGGTTCCTGGGACGATGATGATGACAAAATGCATCATGAGGTGAGTACCCTCCTCGAGATTCTTTTTATAAGTTTCTCACTCCCTCTATTTTTCTTTCCATCTTCGTCTTCAGAAATAGAAGGAAGCGTTCGTGAATCACATTGAGGCTTTCACCGGGTAGCTGAACTTGATAACCTTAGTTTGACTCGTATATCAATATCTTCCTATCCTTGGAGTGTTATTGTAACACCCAAAAAATAATAATAATTACTTAAAAATTAATTTAAGCTTTATTAGTCGTAATTTCAAAAATCTAACAGTTGGGCACTAATGGGGCGGCCCAACGGACCTGTCAAAAAAAAAAAAAATTCGGGTCGATGAATAGTAACCTTGCGGGCCAGCAGCTGGGCCACGCTGAAACCCTACAATTTGGGCCCGAAGGTGCCCGAAATTAGGAAAACATGGGAATGAGGTTAGGAATATCTGGAATGATAATTTTATACTTAAAATTAATTTTCGGTAATATCGGTTTAATGGGTACGGTGTTTCCCGTTCGGCAAAATTTCTGTGTGGTTCTTACACAATGTTGCAGAGAAGTTGCCACCTAAGGAGGACAAGTGTGTGGCTTGAGATGTGCCACACAATTACACCTTTATGACTAACCAATAGGAATTCACAAAATTACAATGATTATCTTCAAAGAAAACATTTTGGACTTGAAAATTCTATGTATTTTGCCCTAAACTCAAAATATCAACATCTTATCATTTCCCTTCATCATAATTTCGGCCAGACCTATCTAAGAACCATTCCTCCATTGTTCTTCCTCTCAAACTCCATTAACAAGCTTCAAGCTTGCAAAACCCTAGCTCAAAGTCACTAAAACCACAAACTCTCTTCACTAAACTTATTCTATTCATCATAACCTACAAATCTAACCGATTATAATTTGAATCCATCACTTTTTTCAACTTTGAGGGAACACAATCAGAGGTTAAAGGAAGGGTTTGATGTTGGTGGGGAAGCTTTGAAGTGAAGCAAAAGCATTCTAGAGCATCCTTTGAGCATAGAGCTCAAGAGCTCTCAGTAGTTTTCTGCTACCTTTTTTGTGGAATTTTTCAATTCTGTTTTGGCTTGCCCTAATTCCGAAAATTTTGATGATTTGATGGTTAACATATTGATATTGATGTATGAATTTTTGTGTTGTGTTTGGATGGTTTTAAAATGGGTTTTCTCTCAAGTGAAATTGGAACTAGGTTGCTGGACTGAATTCTGTTCTGTAATCAGAATTTCTCACGAATTTTCTGGAAAATTTGTGGGTGGTTTCATGAGCCATGAAAATTATATGTTGTAGTTAAGCCCTTAAACTAAATACACGAATTTTCTTGGGGGTTAATTTTAAGGTTTGATGCCTCAAAAAAATTAGGAACCGATTGTAACTGCTGCTGTCTAAACTATTGAAACTGAAGTAACAAACTTGCCCGAATTTTTAATCATAGCAATTGATTGAGATATCTCCTGAAATTTTTACACAAGACTAATAACATGTTGAAATACCTCTGTGAATTTTCTTGTACCTTGATTCCATCGAATTCTAGGGTTAAATATTTTGAGAACACAAGTCTGGACCATGAATTTGTGACTTCTGACCACCAGATTTGCCTATTTTATTGAAGTAGTTATATAACTCTGATTGCCCTGAAATTTTTACAGGTTGTTTTAGACACATTGAAGTGTCATGTGAAATTTTCCTTAAGGGTGGAATGGTTGTTTTGTATGGTAACAAATTGTTGTGCCTAGAACTTCAATTCTGCCAGGATAATGAGATGTGGAAATGGCTGAAATTCTATGATAGTATGTGCATATCTTATCTATGTTTGAGACATATGAAAAGCAAACAAGGCTTAGAAAGAATTGAGAGGGAAGGCAAAAGAAGGACTTCCTAGAAAAGTTATGAGTCGAGGACGTTCGGCTAAGCATAGCCTGTGAGTGATCCGGAAATGGAAAAAATGAAGTTTGGTGATCTCGAATAATGAGCTTATGTCCTGCGGTCTATGGTCCTATGTGAAGTTGTGAATTGTGAATGTATATCTTCTTGAATAAGCCTTCCCTATGTTGAGAAAATTGAGAAAGACATGAAAAATGGAGTTTCTGATTGTACATATTATTACTCAATCGATTATGGTGATATTATCCTTAGTTCCCCGGCCTACGTTTTCAATTTCTGTGTATGATTTTGTATGAATCCTGTATATGCATGAATTGCTTATGCCTACCTGTGTGTATATATGGGGGAAACTACCCTACTGAGAATTTTATAATATTCTCACCCCTATGTGTTTGTTTCCGTGTCGCCTCAGGTTAAGCCAGGGATGATGCCTGCTATGCAAAGGAGTGTAGATTCCTGTATATAGTTCCTGTTTTATTCTCTCTCTTTAGTGAAATGAGTATGTATGTAAATGTATTAGAAGACATGTGTTAAAGCTCATAGAGGAGCTTCCTTATGTATTTTTAGCTGTATGTTTAATAAACTTGATGTTTACTTGTAAGATGTTTAATAGAATTACACTTAGTTATTCGTACGTAAATCGAGCTTGTTATAGATAATTAAGAGAGGTCCGCTAATTAACAAGTAACATCTCTCTGAGTATGATATCATAGTTTATGAATGGATATACTTGGGAGGATGTTACATTATTACTAGGTGCCATTAATGGATGTCCTTCTATCCATATATTATTTATGTTTTGTTAAATTGCCTACACCTAGTCTTATTCTTTGGTAGGCAAACTATCTATGTGTTATGTAATTATGGATGTTATATGATGGAGCCAATATGATGTGTTTTTTTTATGTATATATGCACGTTATTCGCTTTAGTTCGATTATTGTTCACGTTATGTGCGGCTCACGTTTTCAATCATGTTTTAAAAAAATGGCTCGTAATTTCACTAAGTATTTTCAAAGTATGATGAAAGAACTGAAGCAAGAGTAAATTCTAGTAATTAATCGATACAACCTATGTGTATTCGGTTAATTATTAGGTGTTACATAGAGCAACAAAAGTAAAGGATAAGGGAGAAGAAGATATTGCACAAATATTTTATACTAGTTTCAGCCAACCTACATCTCATTTCTCCACGTTGAGTTTCACTAACACCATTCTTAACTTAGAAACAAACAGATAGTCTTTACAATAGCCTTTCCAAGTTCTAACCTGTGACTAATAACAACCCCTACTATCACTAACCAAGTAGTTATTCACTAGCCTCTTCAAACTAAAGGAGTAGTCTAGACCAGCCTTTCTAAGCTAAATCGATAGTCTTTAACCATCCTCTCCAAGCTAAACCATGACCAGTAAAACAACTTTACTATAGCGTTGCAAGTAGTCTTTGACTAGTTTCTCTAAGCTAAACTCACATCGATCATTATTAGCTCGAGGATACAAAGGTTTGTGTTTGGGTTTGCAACTTAAACCAACCTATACTCAAGTTTCCTTAAGATGTATAATGAATAACCTGGGATAACTTGAATGACTTCTTTCTAGAAATTCTTCCTTGGAAGAATGTATAAATTATTTAGGAACGTGAAAGAAGATTTTTACAACAAGCAAACTAATTGCAAGATGTAATAAACTTTAAAAGGAATAAGGAGAAATTTTCATAGAGTTTCAACACTTGTACCGCGTCAAAGTCTCTTTTATTTGAAAGCATAGCATCTCTATTTATAGATGGTCTTCATTTTCTACTTTGCCCTTGACGAGTTTCCAAGTGACACATGTTGATCACCTGTTTATGTCTTAGAACCCATTCTAGAGATAGTGTAACGACTCGTCTTTTTGCATTGTCTCTAATAAAATAATTAATTGTGAGTAATCGGTAGGGATTTTAAAAATTTCGACGAACGCAGTTATGATCAAAACAATATAAGGATTTCCAAAAAAAAAAAAAAAAAAAAAAAAACGAAAATTTATTTAATATTATTAAAAAATTCAATATAATAATATTATAACTAGAGATATAGAATAAGGCCTATAAGTGGTATAAGGACATTGAAAAATAATGATAAGGTTAAATAGATGTTTTTAACCCAGGAAAAATTCTTAGGTATCAATTGGGTACCAAAATGGTAATAATTGGTACACCGAAGTGGGAATAACTGGTACACCAAAACATTGAGTTTGGTAAAAATAATGGATGTTATCGGATCCCAAATAAAATTTTACTCACGACAATTAAATATGTATAGCTATTTCTAATACTCGATACAAGATAAATTGATCTGTAAAATGAAATATCTATCCTTTAGTCCAACTTACTCTCCAAGTAACGTTGGTTATAAAAATCAAAAATGAAGAAATACTCCTTCTTTTCTCGTACAGTTGCGTTTCCTTCTTGCTAATTTTCCTTTGCATTCTCTTTGCAAAAACTCCCCTAAATCACCATATGTACAAAGGCATATCTTAGGTAAACCTCTAAACCACTTCAAGAAGCATCCTCTCTACATCAAGCTCAACTAAAAACCTTGTTTTTCTCTCTCCTTGGAACCATAGATGCGTACAAGAAGGCTGAAAAAGGAGTTTGAGGTTTGAGTGAAAGGAAGCAAAAACCTTGAGGGAGGTAGGAAAATTATCCTAGTCTCTTGCTTTATGATGTTTAGCTATTTTGCTAAGATAAGTGCTTGGTTTTCTTGGTGTTATAATGCTGGAATTTGAACCAATTTAAGGTTTATGATTACTTGAGTTATGATGGAATTAGCTATATTGGAATCTGAAATTTTTCCAGCAACTACATGTGTTAGAATTGATAGATATGGAAGAATACATCTAGAACAACTCTTGTGCACTTGCTGAAAAACCTGAAACCAATTTTTAGAATCTATAATGGATTAAGTTGTGATGAGGTTTTGTAATTAAACAACCAGAATTTGTGTTTTAGAATTTCAGAATTTATAAGTGCTTGGATTGTTATGTAATCTTGTGTATTGGAAATTGTTAGTGCTGGAAATTGTTAGTGTGCTGAAATTTTACAGCACTAATTCTTGGTTTGCATGATTTAAGAAGTGCTCTAGGTGGGTATATGCTAGAGTCTTATGTGCTGGAATTTCTGTAACTATTCTTGAGTTGTATTATCTTGCTATACATAATATTCAAAGCTTGAAAAAAAAAAATGGCAACAAGACTTGGTTGTATCTTCAAAATTTATGAGTAATTGTTGTTCAAGAAACTTGGTTTCTTTCCCTTGAAATTTGTAAGAATCACATCATGAAAAATTTTACAAGTTATGATAACATAAAATCTCATAAAAAGTTTCATAGACTTTACAGAATATCTCATAAGAATTAAGGAGATTTGAGAAAATCTCAAGCAAGAATATGAGATATAGACTTATTAAAGAGATTTCTCTTGAGAATCATAAGATTTTCCTAAGCTAATATTAAAGATCCTTGAGAAAAGAGAAAATTTAAGAAATAAGTTTTATGTAATGTAAATTGCTTAGTGGTAAGCTCATGGATTCACGGGTAGTAGTAGACGTGCTACGCCCTTAGAACTATATCAGGTTGTAATCGCGACGCGTTACATCGTTAAGAGAAAAGGGATGTACTGAGAAAGAATAGCGAGGCTATTCAGATAGATGTAGTAGACGTACTCCATCTAGTGAACTATATCAGGTTGTAACGCGACGACGTTACATCGTTGACAGTCCGATAGAGAAGTATATCAGAAGAGTCCTACGGGTTTTACCATTAAGTTTAACTTTATCTAATAAGAAATTAAGACTTAAGAAAATAATGACATTAATAAATAAGACCATTACATAAACAACCAAACATTACATTGCTTATTTTGCATTAAGTTGAATATCATTGAGTAACGGACTTGTGTTTTCCTACTGGAATCATTGATTCTCATTCCTGCTATGTGATGTATTTTATATAGATGGCGTCGATCGTGTTCTTTCTAGAGATGCCCATGTGCAGTGGCACTATGACCCGAGCTAGGGTCACTGTCTACCGGTTGCTTGAGTCGTATCCATATTTATGTACTATCCGCCCGCCACTTGCTTGACAGACATAGTATGACCTAGAGTCCCTCATATTATCTGACTATCATGGCTCGTGCGCTGACCTTTTGATGAGCCGTTGATTGAGGGAGTTAGGTTTATCTATACATAGTTGGCTATATTTTGTTAGGCCCTAACCAGATTAGGTGGTCACTGCGAGGCCAGGGTAGGGTTGTTTAAAGTAAATATGTAAATAGGTGTGAGCGTATATACTATACTTATATGACTTGACGACTAAGGACTTGATATAAAATGTGAATTATTGTGTGACCGACTTCTAGGATTGTGTTGTACTCTCAATATCTCTATATAGAGATTATTATGTTGAAAGGATTGCGATATGCAAAGAAATTGAAAATTAGTATAGCTTTTAGTGCAAGGCTCATATTTATTACAACACCTACACATATAATTCCTATGAATGAGAAAGATAAAGTCTATAAGGCAGTTATGGGTAACAACTACTTACTGTAATGTTATGACTCGAGCATAGCACTATAGTAGGATAGGGTGTTACATTATGGTACGAGGTCTCCCAGTACTGTGGTTACCAGCAAGTGGTGGGCATTAATGTGGACGAGGCGGAGTGATCGCGTTGCCGCTCCAAGCTAGGTACATATGCGATTACACACCGTGAGAGGATCTAGTCTTATAGGTATGACTATACAGTAAGGAAGGCTTATATGAATTGATTGGTACTACCTATGCCACAAAGATGCATCTTTCTTTTAGCCCATAACTCCAAGTTAAGCGTGCTTGACTTGGGTAATTTTGAGTGATAAGTTCTGAAGCTGAGGACAAAGCATGGAAAGACGTGTTGTTTGTGGAATAGCAATCCATAAAGCGGGGATGTTACAAATGGTATGAGAGTCATCCTTTAGAGCCTGGGGATGGTCTGACTTGCTTCTAAAGCATGCTCAGACTTTAGTGTCATGCAATAAAATCTTATCCGTTTAGATAAGGAGTAAAATATATGCATGATTGCTTACCTTTGAAGTACTTAGTTTTGTCACACTAAGCTTTGTGTTGAGTTTGATCACCTCAATATTTATGTTATGTGTGACAGGAACTAATGGCTCCAGGTAGGCGCCCTAGTACTAACAACAACCGCAACAACACGCCTGATGAGGACACGGCAGCCTTTAGGCAGGATTTTGGAATATGGCTCAAGCTCAGAGAACAAGCAAGGCTGCTAATCGAATGATGGAAACACTGGAAAGACAAATGGGACAAGGAGATCAAAATGGCAATGTCAATGAGCGATTAATGTTCTCGGAGTTTCAAAAGGCATGTCCACCTCGTTTTAGGGCACTGTGAACCCCATAAGGCGGAAGAATGGATGCAGACAATTGAGAAAATTTTCTCGGATTGGCTAATCAACAAAAGGTGACATTTGCTGCTTTTGTCCTGGATGTGATGCAAATTCCTGTGGGTTGGAACACGAAGACTTTTGGAGGAATTGGGGTTGAGATTACTTGGGAGGTATTCAAGGAAGCCTTTTATAAGAAATATTTTCCTGTTTCTATAAGAAATGCAAAAGAGTTGGAATTCCTGAGACTCCAACAGGGGAATATGACTTACCTGATACACAGCTAAATTTGAGGAATTATGTAAGTTTTCTACCATTTACCAGGAGAGCCCCAATGAAGAGTGGAAATGTGTGAAATATGAAGGGGTTGCGAGAGAATATCTTGATGATGTAGGGCCAATGGAAATTAGAGATTTCCCTACATTGGTGAATAAGAGCACTCTCGTGGAAGAATATGCTAAGAAGTTGACTATATCCCGAGCAAAGCAATATGATAATAGGAGGAAGTTTGCCCCGCAAGGCCCAAGATTTAAACCTGCCCTACCACCACGAAGGGATTTTTCCTATGAGAACGGAAAAGGGAAGCAGCCAGAATCCTTTACTAATAAGGAATGCCCGAAATGTGGAAAGTATCATGGTGACAAACCATGTTTGTTTGGACAAAACATTTGCTATCGCTGAAAGCCAGGCCACATGAGTGGGGAATGTCCGACTAGAGATTTGCCGCCTTTAGGCCACAACAACAGGGACGTGTTTATACTATGAATGCTGAGGAAGCTACACGATCCGAGGAACTCATTAAAGGTAGGTAGAATTAATCAAGAATCCCTAGTAGTGTTGTATGATTCAGGAGCCACACACTCATTTATATCTTTGAAATGTGTGCATTTTCTGAACTGCCCATATTGAATTACCCTATGATTTGGCTGTCCACACACCTACTAATAAACCTGTAAAGACAAGTCAAGTTTGTAAGGGTGTTCTTGTTCAACTTGAAGGTAGGACATTCATAATTGACTTAGTCTGTCTACCATTAGTTAGTCTTGACCTTATTCTTGGCATGGATTGGCTTTCTGCCAACCATGTGATGTTAAGGTGCTATGATAAGACAGGAGTATTCCCATCAGATGTCCTCTCTGAACAAAAGATCTCCATGTGTTTTTACCTAAATTCCTTTGAATTAGGATGTGGGAAATCTAGTAAACGGGGTATGTATTCTTGTTGACTAGTGTAGCAGAAGGTGAGCAGAGTTAGATGAAATACCGGTAGTTCAAGAATACTCGATGTATTTCCAGAATGATATACCAGCATTTCCCCCACAAAGGGAAATAGAGTTCTCCATTGACTTGGTACCAGGAACAGGCATTTCCATAGCTCCTTATCGAATGTCTCCTTTGGAATTAGTAGAATTGAAGAAGCAAATTGAAGAGCTGTTGAGTAAACATTTCATCCTACCCAAGTGCATCACCATGGGGAGCTCCTGACTATTGGTGAAAAAGAAGGATGGAGGTATGAGGCTATGTGTTGACTATAGACAACTAAATAAGGTGACGATTAAGAATAAGTATCCCCTCCCAAGGATTGATGATCTCATGGATCAACTGAGGGAGCGACAATATTCTCCAAGATTGATTTGAGATCGGGGTATCACCAGATTCAAGTTCGGGAAGTAGATATTCCAAAGACTTGTTTAGAACAAGGTATGGGCATTATGAGTATACGGTGATGTCCTTTGGATTAACGAATGCCCCAGCAATTTTCATGGACTACATGAATCGAATTTTCCAACCCTACCTCGACAAGTTTGTGGTTGTCTTTATAGATGATATTCTCATCTATTCGAAGACCGAGGAAGAACATGAGATGCACCTCCGAACGTGCTAGAGATTCTGCGAGAGCGGAAACTGGACGCCAAGCTATCAAAATGCGAGTTTTGGATGAAGGAAGTAAAATTCCTTGGTCATGTCGTGTCACGGGAGGAATCGTTGATCCTACCAAGATTGAAGGTTCTAAAGTGGGAAAGGCCAACCACTATTACAGAGATTTGAAGCTTCTTAGGATTAGCGGGTATTACAGAAGATTTATCAAAGGATTCTCCCAGATATCTTTGCCTTTGACAAAGCTAACCCGCAAAAACACGTTGACTTGGTCGATAGAATGTGAGAAGAGTTTTCAAGAACTAAAGCAGAGATTGACAACGGCACGTGTTGGTCTTGCCAGATCCACACGGTCCATTTGAGGTATACTGTGATGCGCCAGGGAAAGGCTTAGGGTGTGTTCTGATGAGACAGAAATGTGGTAGCCTATGCTTCAAGACAGCTGAAGTTGCATGAGGTGAACTACCCTATTCACGATCTTGAACTAGCAGCGGTAGTGTTCGCTCTGAAAATTTGGAGACACCATCTCTATGGAGTGAAGTTTGAAGTCTTTCTGATCACAAGAGCCTCAAATATCTTTTCAATCAGAAGGACTTAAACATGAGACAACGTAGGTGGATGGAATTTTTGAAGGATTATGACTTTGACCTAAGCTACCATCCAGGAAAGGCAAATGTGGTAGCAGATGCTCTCAGCAGAAAGACCTTGAGTATTTCATGGATGATGATTAAGGAGGCAGAGTTAGAAGAGACTTTTCGAAACCTTAAATTGGGAGTAGAAGAAAGGCCTAAAAGTGTATATTTAGGTCAAATTAGGATCACAAGTGACATCAAGAAGGAGATTTCACGAGCTCGCAGGAAGATTTAGAATTTCAGAAAACCATGACCTCAGTCAATCTTGGAAGCATAACGGTTTTGGAGATAAAGATGGGATATGGAGGTATCAAGATCGGATCTGTGTGCCGAAAACGGAAATCTTCATCGTGATATTCTAGAAGAAGCTCACCAAGGTAATTTCTCTTACACCCAGGAGTCACAAAAATGTATAGAGATCTTAAAAAGATGTTCTGGTGGCCAAGGATGAAGGTTGATGTCGCAGAAATAGTATCTAAGTGTTTGACTTGTCAGAAGGTGAAGATTGAACATAAGAAGCCACCAGGCACACTACAACCTCTTGAAGTTCCAGGATGGAAATGGGAAAGCATTTCTATGGACTTTGTGACGGGATTGCTAAAAACACCATCAGGATATGATGCCATCTGGGTTATAGTGGATAGACTAACTAAGTCTGCACACTTTCTACCTATCAGAGCCTCATATCTCTGGAGAAGTTGGCTAAACTCTATATAGAGCAAATTGTGAGGTTGCATGGCGTTCCTTCAACTATAATTTCAGATCGGGATCCGCGATTCACTTCAAGATTTTGGGGAGCTTTTCAGAAATCTTTCGGGAGCAAACTTTGTCTAAGCACGGCTTATCATCCCCCCTGACGGCAAACTGAAAGGACCATTCAAACACTAGAAGATATGTTGAGAGCATGTGTGCTAGAATATCGTGGGGTTGGGACAACTGCTGCCACTAATCGAATTTTCCTACAATAACAGCTACCATGCAAGTATCGGAATGGCTCCTTATGAAGCTTTGTATGGAAGGAAGTGTCAATCGCCTCTTTGTTGGTATGAATCAGGCGAGACTAGTCTTTTGGGACCAGACCTCATTCAACAGACTAGAGATAAAGAAGATCCGAAGTAAGATGTTACTCTAGGGACAGAAAAGCTACGCTCGTAAGAGGAGGAGACCGTTAGAATTTCAAGAAGGAGATCATGTATTTTTGAAGGTTACCCCTACAACTGGGATAGGTAGAACTATTAAAGTCAAGAAGTTAAACCCTCGCTTTGTTGGTCCATTCCAAATCCTAGGTCGTGTAGGCTCGTAGCATACCGTATAGCTTTACCTCCACATCTCTCAAATCTCCATGATGTATTCCATGTGTCACAACTTCGAAAATACAACCCTGATTCTAGTCATATACTAGAACCTAAATCACTACAGCTTAGGGATGACCTAACTTTCAAGTTGCCACCAGCACAAATAGTAGATAGAAGTATGAAGCAACTCCGAGGGAAATCCGTCTCTCTTGTCAAGGTTGCATGGGGAAAGGAAGGATCCAAGGAGTATACGTGGGAGTTAGAGTCCAGGATGAAAGAAGACTATCCCGCACTCTTCACAGGTACTAAATTTTGAGGGCAAAATTTTTGTTTAAGGGGGTAGAATGTAACGACTCGTTTTGCATTGTCTCTAATAAAATAATTAATTGTGAGTAATCGGTAGGGATTTTAAAAATTTCGACGAACAGTTATGATCAAAACAATATAAGGATTTCCAAAAAAAAAAAAAAAAAAAAAAAAAAACGAAAATTTATTTAATATTATTAAAAAATTCAATATAATAATATTATAACTAGAGATATAGAATAAGGCCTATAAGTGGTATAAGGACATTGAAAAATAATGATAAGGTTAAATAGATGTTTTTAACCCAGGAAAAATTCTTAGGTATCAATTGGGTACCAAAATGGTAATAATTGGTACAGGAAGTGGAATAACTGGTACACCAAAACATTGAGTTTGGTAAAAATAATGGATGTTATCGGATCCCAAATAAAATTTTACTCACGACAATTAAATATGTATAGCTATTTCTAATACTGATACAAGATAAATTGATCTAAAATGAAATATCTATCCTTTAGTCCAACTTACTCTCCAAGTAACGTTGGTTATAAAAATCAAAAATGAAGAAATACTCCTTCTTTTCTCGTACAGATTGCGTTTCCTTCTTGCTAATTTTCCTTTGCATTCTCTTTGCAAAAACTCCCCTAAATCACCATATGTACAAAGGCATATCTTAGGTAAACCTCTAAACCACTTCAAGAAGCATCCTCTCTACATCAAGCTCAACTAAAAACCTTGTTTTCTCTGCTCCTTGGAACCATACAGCGCGTACAAGAAGGCTGAAAAAGGGGTTTGAGGTTTGAGTGAAAGGAAGCAAAAACCTTGAGGGAGGTAGGAAAATTATCCTAGTCTCTTGCTTTATGATGTTTAGCTATTTTGCTAAGATAAGTGCTTGGTTTTCTTGGTGTTATAATGCTGGAATTTGAACCAATTTAAGGTTTATGATTACTTGAGTTATGATGGAATTAGCTATATTGGAATCTGAAATTTTTCCAGCAACTACATGTGTTAGAATTGATAGATATGGAAGAATACATCTAGAACAACTCTTGTGCACTTGCTGAAAAACCTGAAACCAATTTTTAGAATCTATAATGGATTAAGTTGTGATGAGGTTTTGTAATTAAACAACCAGAATTTGTGTTTTAGAATTTCAGAATTTATAAGTGCTTGGATTGTTATGTAATCTTGTGTATTGGAAATTGTTAGTGCTGGAAATTGTTAGTGTGCTGAAATTTTACAGCACTAATTCTTGGTTTGCATGATTTAAGAAGTGCTCTAGGTGGGTATATGCTAGAGTCTTATGTGCTGGAATTTCTGTAACTATTCTTGAGTTGTATTATCTTGCTATACATAATATTCAAAGCTTGAAAAAAAAAAATGGCAACAAGACTTGGTTGTATCTTCAAAATTTATGAGTAATTGTTGTTCAAGAAACTTGGTTTCTTTCCCTTGAAATTTGTAAGAATCACATCATGAAAAATTTTACAAGTTATGATAACATAAAATCTCATAAAAAGTTTCATAGACTTTACAGAATATCTCATAAGAATTAAGGAGATTTCGAGAAAATCTCAAGCAAGAATATGAGATATAGACTTATTAAAGAGAGATTTCTCTTGAGAATCATAAGATTTTCCTAAGCTAATATTAAAGATCCTTGAGAAAAGAGAAAATTTAAGAAATAAGTTTTATGTAATGTAAATTGCTTAGTGGTAAGCTCATGGATTCACGGGTAGTAGTAGACGTGCTACGCCCTTAGAACTATATCAGGTTGTAATCGCGGCGTTACATCGTTAAGAGAAAAGGGATGTACTAGAAAGAATAGCGAGGCTATTCAGATGAGATGTAGTAGACGTACTCCATCTAGTGAACTATATCAGGTTGTAACGCGACGACGTTACATCGTTGACAGGACGATCCAGAGAAGTATATAGAAGAGTCCTACGGGTTTTACCATTAAGTTTAACTTTATCTAATAAGAAATTAAGACTTAAGAAAATAATGACATTAATAAATAAGACCATTACATAAACAACCAAACATTACATTGCTTATTTTGCATTAAGTTGAATATCATTGAGTAACGACTGGTGTTTTCCTCCTGGAATCATTGATTCTCATTCCTGCTATGTGATGTATTTTATATAGATGGCGTCGATCGTGTTCTTTCTAGAGATGCCTAATGTGCAGTGGCACTATGACCCGGAGCTAGGGTCACTTGGTTGCGAGTCGTATCCATATTTATGTACTATCTGCCCCGCACTTGCTTGCAGACATAGTATGACCTAGAGTCCCTCATATTATCTGACTATCATGGCTCGTGCGCTGACCTTTTGATGAGCCGCTGATTGAGGGAGTTAGGTTTATCTATACATAGTTGGCTATATTTTGTTAGGCCCTAACCCAGATTAGGTGGTCACTGCGAGGACCAGGGTAGGGTTGTTTAAAGTAAATATGTAAATAGGTGTGAGCGTATATACTATACTTATATGACTTGACTGACTAAGGACTTGATATAAAATGTGAATTATTGTGTGACCGACTTCCTAGGATTGTGTTGTACTCTCAATATCTCTATATAGAGATTATTATGTTGAAAGGATTGCGATATGCAAAGAAATTGAAAATTAGTATAGCTTTTAGTGCAAGGCTCATATTTATTACAACACCTACACATATAATTCCTATGAATGAGAAAGATAAAGTCTATAAGGCAGTTATGGGTAACAACTACTTACTTAATGTTATGACTCGAGCATAGCACTATAGTAGGATAGGGTGTTACAAGTAGCTTGACTTTTGTGAGACTGTTGTAGAAGTTGTTGTAAAGTTGAGGTTTTGAGGTCCTTTCAGAGACTACTTTTTGCTTTCTGAATCATGGTTTCTGAACTTTTTCTTTTTAAGCTGGGATAGTTGACCAAGTTGGCAGAAGATGTAACACCTTAATATTTAACCCAAGACACCTAGGACGTATTAAGATTAATTATTAGTTATTACTCCTTAAAAGTCATTTGTAAATATTACTTAGCAAAAAATATAGGCAAAATTTTTTTTTTGAAACATGTAAAACAAAACGTGAGCCATCGCATACAACCATGAGCGAATCGTAAAACGCAAAGAACTTAAACACATAATTTAAAAGCAATAAAGAACACATTCATCCATAGAAGCAAATATCATAATATTAAATAATATAGTTGAGTACATGATTCTGGATCCATCAACTAAAAAACTAAATAAAGTCATACCCATATAAAATGGGTTGAGCTTGATACATAGAAAAGGAAAACACATAAACAGAAAGGAAAACATAAACAAGTAGGAAACCCCAAAAGCTCAAACCCCCTATAGATACCCCCTCTAGACCTACTGGTGACACTGGTCCTTGGCGATGGGGAAATGTGTCCACAAACGCTCGAGCTCCTCGATTATGGCCCAATGAAGTGGGGACGTGGGCATGAGAGTGTGGGAACAACATGGCCTCCTAGCTTGGCGCCTCTCGGCTTGCCTCGCCTTGCAAGCCTCGGGTAACAGGATCCTCACCTGCCCCTACCCATGTCCACGGGAGGAAGGAGAGAACCCTGAGTAGACATATGCGGGGGAGTCCTCAAACAAGTCAATCCTGTAACGCCCCGAATTTTTCCGTGTACAAATGACCAAAATGCCCTGAAGTCATTTTACCCAAAATGAGGATCACGGTCCTGGCCATCCTCAAGAGGATGTTTTGATGTTGATAGGGGATTATATGTGTTATGTGTGGTAATAGAGAGAAGAATCTCATTTTTGAGTTCCGACGCGTGAAATTACCAAAACACCCATGTACCTGTTGTCATCGTTGCCCATAGGTAGCCCGGACTTTACCAAAAGGTTTTAAATGATGTTTTCCAGCTATGTTTAGTAACAGGTTAAGCCTGGGTAGCCCAGCAGTTTTAGTGCAAAATTACCATTTTGCCCCTAGAACAGTGTACAGTGAGCCTAATGACGTAATTAAGCAAACCTAAACAATATTAGGCTCTAATCGAAGATTAATTTATTTTGATAATTAATCTAGAGTCAAAATAATTTATTAAGGTTAATTAGAACCTAAGATTGCTTAGTTAAACTCTAATTACATCTTTGATTCAAGATTCCTAGTCATGGAATCTTGAATAGTATTTTCTCTCTCCAATTCCTTAAATAAAGGAATTGTGCCTATACCTTCATTTGACTAAAAGAATGGTTTTAAATTGTTAATCTAGCAAGACCACCCCTAAATCAAGTCTTGACAACCTTAATTAACCATTACCTCACCTAAACACTTTCTTACAAACTCCTAATCAAAACCTTAATCAAAGAAACACCTAAACACATCATTAAGCCACAAATTAGATGAACAATTCTTCCTCCCCCTTGGCTGGAAATCTAGCCAAATACTCCTTCCCCTCAATTCATCACATGTTGATTTTATTTCACTCTAAAGGCCATACCTCAAGCCATGCTTGACCATACCTAGTCATGTTTTCAACCATGCCTTTGAATGACAAGCTTTGAAGATATTTTCCTCCCTCTAAAGGCCAAGAAACCTTCGGCCATCCTCCTTCCCAAAACAGCCACAATGTTTCAATTTTCTATAAATACCAAGCTTTGAAGAACTTGGTTACACTTTAGAAGTTTTGCCAAGTTTAAGCTTTCTTGCATTTCTCTCTCTTTTCTTCTAACTTTCTCTTCATCTTGTTCTTTTTCCTCCACCATCAAAGAAACCTTTCCACCACCACAAACTACCATAAACAACCTTGAACCACCATTCCCCCACCTCAAACCATCTCTCAAACACTTAACCTTTCCATTTCCAAGCTTACTTTCTCAAGGAAAATTCATCTCCACTGTGCTCTTCCCTTGGCCAAACATCATCCTCACCAAAGAGAAGATTTTGTCTTCTCATTTCATCAAGGATCTAAGCTTTCTTTCATTTCCTTCAAGACTTCTTTAGGTAGGGGTTTTATTTCAAGTTTTTCCTTACTTTCTTTAAGAAAAGTTCTAGTTTTCTCTTAGTTTTCAAAGCCTTCCTTTTCCTTTCTTCATTTCGGCCTTAGGGCCTTTGGTTGAGAAAAACTTTGGCTTGATGATGAGGTTTCAAGATAATGGTCTTGTGATGCCATGTGAGAAACCTCTAAAGCTTGAAAAACTTGGTCTTGGACCATACATGCTTTTGGTTTTCCTTTCTTTTCCTTGTTCAAGATTTGGTTTTCATTTCCTTCCTCTTTATAGTTTCGGTTTCCTTTCCTTTATTTGAACAAAGTTTGTTAAAATGTTAAGTAGATCACTAAAAGTTTTGTTAAGAAAATTAATCCTATGTTTTCAAAGAGCTCTAAGCTTACCCTTGCCAACCTTAAAGTTGGTCAGCCGTTCTAAGAGTTTTACTCTAGATTGAAGCCCATGAGCAATAAAATAAAGAATATGACTTAGTTCTTTGTATGCTTGTTTAGACAAAGTGTTGAATTTTGTGTCCATTTTCTTGAGCTTGATGATGAAGTTCAAAACCAAAGGCTTCTTTGAAGACTTGGTGCTAAGAACTCTAAAGCTCACTTTATGTTGTTAAGATACATATTGGGTTAAGGTTATAATGTTCCTCTAAAGTCTTGTAAGAGCTCTAGTTAAAATAAAATAAGTTGCATTCATGTTTATGTTTATGCCTTGCATAGCATGTTTATTTTGATGCCATCACTAAACTCTCAAGAATAACTAAATGAACTTGCATTATCATGTTTAAATTTCCAAGCTTGCATTTCATGTTTATATTTCAAGTCATCACTTAATCTTTAAAGATAATAATGAGGTTGCATATATTTATTTTATGCTCTCACTTTATTTTCTAATGAAGAGTAAAATAAGGTGCATAGCATATTTAAGTTTATGTCATCACCTAAATGTTATAGAGCTCAAAGACTTGCCCAAGTATCACATATGAAGTTTTAGAAAATGGAGGCATTCTAAGAATGCCATTTCGGCCTTGTGATGATGATGATGGCTTGTTTGAGTTCATCTAATCACAAGTGCCCATAGTCTAAGTCTTGGAATTTTTCTAAGCTTAGGTGTACTTAAAGAACTTTATGAACAAAGTTTTATGATTTAAATCTATTCCTTGAGCTAAATAATTTAGCTACTAACCTTACCCATTTTGTATGATTTTAATGAGAGGAATTGGTTTCTAAAAGAGTTTTCCTAAAATGATTCCAAGAGAAACTAGCAACTTATATGCATTTAAATCATGAGATTATGTGATGCTTGTATTTCTGTTCTGCCTTATGCACTTGGCCACTGTATAAATTCTATTTTATGGTGTTAAAATGTGTAAAATTATGTTTGAGTGAAGCAATGAATGATTTAGGGAAGTTAGGAAAGAACAAGTAGAAAGGACTTAAAATGAGAATTCTAGAACACTTAGATGCAAGAATAGTAAATTCTGTTCCAGCATAATTAAACTTAAGGAAATTGGTTTATAATTAGTGGATATGTCTAGGAATCCCTGATATTTGGTTTAGGAGTTGATTATAAAGCCTTAGGAAGACAGAACTTAGAAAGGGTTATAAACGGAGAATCTAGACCCGTAAGCATATGATAATTTTCTTGAAGTGATGCAATGCCGTTTGGATATGTTAGTAGGCATGAACATTAGAGAGAAGTATAGGTGATGATCCCTTAGGTGTGATAATGATCTATAATGGGTGTTTGGATAACTAGAACACAAGTTTAAAGCCCGTGAATGCCAAAGCATAAAATATCTTAGGATAGGGAGATGTGATGTGAGAATAAGACGAATAATATGGTTTTGATGTATGTGAATCATTGAAATACCATGAGTATGAAAATGTATGGATGTGTGGCATGTTGCTATGATAATGTGGTATGCTATGTTTAAAATACATGAGAATATGAGACATGAATAGAGGATATGTTATGTGATGTTCTATGGTTGTATGCTCATGATGCATCCATACAAGATATGATAAAGTGGAAATGATCCCATTATGACTTCCGTTAAGGGTTGTACGGGTTATCCAAGAAAAAGATATTTTAATGAGGAAATGATCCCATTATGACTTCTCGAGTTAAGGGTTGTACGGTGATCCAGAAAGAGATATGATTCTTCCTCTTTATTTTCCCCATATGAATCTAGCGTTGGCTAGTTAGGATGAGCTCATTCCTAGGCGATGGGTGTATTTGGCATTTTGGTGGCTATGTGAAAATCGTCGAGGCGGCATGTTGGGTGGATTATGGTGGCTACGATGAGGGAGAAAATTAAGATGAACTCGAGAGTTCATTGATAAAGTAAAAGATGCACATGCATATGTTTCGTGGTTGTTCCATTGGTGCTTATGATTAAGTGACATATGTTGAGTACGTGACTGTCATGCTCAAGCATTGCCATGCATACATAAAATATCTGCTGCATTCATACCATCAAGACTCATGCTAAAAGAAACCCACTTTGGACAATAAGATTTGAGAAAGTAAAAATGAATCTATGCATGTACACCTCTTTCATAATGAAACCCGAAGTGGCTGGGGCGACAATGATGACACTTGTGTTAAAGTTGGGGAGCCTCCTGAGAATCTTGTATAAGTATTCTCACCCTTTGTTTTCCTTCCAGATGTTGTCTCAGAGGGATTAATGTGGATGTTCGTGATCTTCCTTGAGACGGGCGTAGGAATCACGTCATCTAGTTAGATGAAGGGCGCAATAGAAGCATGAAGACTAGTCTAGTCTTGTTAACATTTTGTTTTGCGTTAGTCAAAGTTGTTTGGTGTAATTGATTCCCCTAGGTGTCCTTATATTTATAAGGACATTGTTGTTATGTTATGGTTATGATATACTACTAAAATTTATGTTGTGATTATTCTATGGTTTATTCATGGTTGTTATGATGCGTATATCTATTTGTTATGTTTATATCAGATGCCTATGCGCATGCGCGACTCGCATTTTAAGTCTTAAGTTCAAAAAGAAAAAAAATTAGTCGTATTTTACTACTCGTACTTTAAAGAAAAGTAAGTCAAGATCTAAAACAAAGACATAACAACTAATAACTAACAAAATGCGACTCGAGCGTATGAGGTTAAGAGTTAGGGTGTTACAAATCCCGGATGCGTATGAGTGGGATGTATTCCTACGCTCTAGCCACGGAGGATGATGGATGGGCAGCAACCTACTCGTCGTGGTCTTTCGAAGATCATGTGGTCGCCATCCAGAGACGTAGGAGTGAAGCAAAAGCTGGAAACTGGATGCACGAACGAGCATCTCATATACCAAAAATGCAGTAGCACAACGACCCTCAAAATGATACGACTGATGTCTAGGTCAAAGTGCACCTCCCGGTCAGATGTGTCAATGAAGACCACGAACGTCGCCATCGAGATCTGAAGACGTAATGGGAAGAAAGAAATAGAGGGGTGAGAATCTGAAGAATTTCAAGGGAACCTCCTATCCTAATGTCATCGTTTACGTCCCAGGAACCTTGGGTTTATTATGAAAGATTTTACATGCAAAGGTTTATTATAAGGCTTTATAAAAGTAATTATCCAAGGTCTGTGTTTTGATTTTATAATGAATCTTAATACATGTATGAGCATAGCAAAGCATGAATTCATGGCAATACCTTATGTAAGTAAACCAATAAAACATGACTTCAATAATTTATCATCATATAAGTGGCATGTAACTTCTCATGAAAACCTTTCTCTTTCACAACTATGGGCTCCACAATCCCAATTCTTTTCTCTTTTCTCAAACTTTGTGACATAAAGGTATCAAACCTAGTATCATTGCCACCCTATGCTAGGCTATGAGCTCATACCTCAACTAGTCATCACTAGTTCTTACTTATCCTCTTGATAAGCGTAACATAATCACAATCATAATAGTCCCGACTCCAAAGTACGGGTAGGGGCCTAAGGATCACCCATCATGGGACTTTTTCCTTCTTCGAAACGCATCATCTGTTAAGACTAGTGACTTTGTCCACTTTGGCAACTAACTGTCAATGCCCTCGCAGTTTTACCTTTTCCTCACCATAGCAGGAGAAGTATGTCTTGGTCTACAAAACACATTAACTGGTTAAGACCAATGACTTTGTCCTCTTCGATATGGCTCGGCATCCATACCTCCCACGTTTACTTTCTCCTCACCGTAGTAGGAGAAATGCGTCTTGGCATGTCACTTTTAAAATCTTACTTTCAAAAACTTCTTTAAGTCTCTCAAATTTGACGGATATTTAGGCACAATGGCTGTAACTGAATTTCCTCAAATTTGAGTCATGCCACATAACTCATTTAACACATGCTTCCTCATTCAATGTCTCAACTAAGCAAACCTTTAAAATCAGATAAACATGTTCACCCATTTCATCATTATCTCACATCCTTCTGCATCAATCATAACATACCATATTACCATAACAATCACATCATAAGTTCACATATTCTCATACACATGCCATTACTACTTTCTTATACTCTCGATATATCATAACTATGTGTTCACTCGGTCACTTACTCTCATCATCTTCCCTATCTTATAGTATCTTATGCTTTGACCCTTCAGGTCTTAAAACTCATGTTCTAGTTATCTTAACACCTATAACGATCTCCGATGCACCTGAAGGATCATTACTGTAATTTTCTCTAATTCTTATGCTTATTAACACCTCCAAACAGCCTTGCATAGATTGGGTATGATGGTTATTATTTGATTATGGGTTCTAGAATCTACATCTTTAACCCTTTCTAAGTTCTGTCTTCGCCTAAGACTCTATATTCAATTTCCTAAACCAATTATCAAAGATTCCTTTACATATCCACTAATTGTAAACCATTTTCTCTAAGTTCAATTATGGTGAAATAGAATTTATAATTCTTGTGCTTAAGTGTTCTAGAATCCTCATTTTAAGTCCTTTTTAGTTACTTATTCTTCCTAACATTCCTAAATTGGTCCTTGCCTCTCTCAAACACAATTTTACACATTTTAACTCCATAAAATAGCATCAATACAGTGGCCAAACAAACAAGGCAGAAATTGAATTGTATATCTCACATAATCACATGAATTCATGATTTTAAATACATATAAGTTACCAGTTTTCTCTTGGAATAATTTTAGGAACTCAAAACTCTTTTAGAAACTAATTTATCTCATTAAAATCATGTAAATGTGAGTAAGGGTAGTAGCTAAATCATTTTTCCCATAGGGTAGTTTTAAAACATAAAATCATGTTCATAATATTCTCTAAATTCACCTATGCTTAGAAAATTTCAAGACATAGGCTATTGACACTTGTGATTAGATACAACTCATACTAAGTCCATCATCATCACAAGGAGAGCATTCAAGGAAGGCTTCCATTTTCTAAGACTTTACTTGTGATACTTGGGCAAGTCTTTGAGCTCTAGAATATTTAAGTGAT
This sequence comes from Dalbergia oliveri, assembly GCA_030441495.1. Classification (NCBI taxonomy): domain Eukaryota; kingdom Viridiplantae; phylum Streptophyta; class Magnoliopsida; order Fabales; family Fabaceae; genus Dalbergia; species Dalbergia oliveri. Next base: position 10,642 of record JAMLFY010000409.1, on the reverse strand, counting down.
GAAATAAACATAAACATGCTATAAACTTTGTTTTATTCTTCATTATAAAATAAAGTGAGAGCATAAAATAAATATGAGATGCAACCTCCTTATTATTTTTAAAGATTAAGTGATAACTTGAAATATAAACATGAAGTGCAAGCTTGGAAATTTAAACATGAAAATGCAAGTTCATTTATTTATTCTTGAGAGCTTAGTGATGGCATCAAAAGTAAACATGATATGCAAGGCATAAACTTAAACATGAATGCAAACTTATTTTATCTTACTAGAGCTCATGCAAGACTTTAGAGGAACATCAATAGCCTTAACCCAACATGTATCTAACAATATAAAGTGAGCTTTAGAGTTCTTAGCACCAAGTCTTCATAGAAGTCTTATGGTTTAAACATCGTCATCAAGCTCAAGAAAATGGATAAGAGATAAACATCAACACTTATCAAAACAAACAAAAAGAGAACTACTCATATTCTTTATGTAACGCCCAAATTTCCGTTTTTGAGTACAAATGACCAAAATGCCCCTGAGGTCATTTTACCAAATTAGGACAGTGACCCAGCGGTCCTAGAATGGGTCAACTCAATGTATAAAGGGGATCACATCTGTTACATTTGATCTCCGAGGTGAAAATCTAATTTTCTGAACTTTCAGCTCAAAATGACCAAAATACCCCTCCTGTGTTCTACACGAGTAAAAGGTGTCGTTTGAGCCCGAAACTTTTCCAAAAAGTTTGGAATGATGTTTTTTAAGTGGTATTTGATGTTCTAGTTGCTTAGGAGGTCCCTGCAATTTTAGTGCAAATTACCATTTTGCCCTAAGAACAGTGTACAGTGAACCTAATGACGCAATTAAGCAAACATAAGCAATATTAGGCTTTAATCGAAGATTAATTTATTTCAATAATTAATCTAGAGTCAAAATAATTTATTAAGGTTAATTGGAACCTAAGATTGCTTAGATAAACTCTAATTGCATTCTTTAATTCAAGATTCCTAGTCATGGAATCTTGAATAGTATTTTCTCTCTCCAATTCCTTAAATTAAGGAATTGTGCCATACCTCATTTGACTAAGAAAATGAATTTAATTTGTTAATCTAGTATGACCACTCCCTAATCAAGTCTTGACATTCTTAATTACCCAATTACCTCACCTAAACTCTTTCTTACAACTCCTAACCAAAACCTTAATCAAAGAAACACCTAAACACATCACTAACCCACAATTAGATGAACTAATTTCTCTCTCTCTTGGCCTTAAGTGGCCGGCCACTCCTCCCTATTTGCCTATCATGTGTGGACTCATTCACACTCCAAAGACCATGCCTTGCCCATACTTATGCCCATACTCACCATGCTTGAACCTATACTCAAAGCCATACCTTTGTAAGAGATATTTCCTCCTTTTCCACCTCCAAAAAGGGCGCTGATTCCTTCCCAAATTAGCTTCCACATTGTAAATTTTCTATAAATACCAAGCATTGGAAGACTTGGTTGCACTTTGGATCATTTGCCAAGTTCAAGCATTCTTGCATTTTCTCTCATTTCCTCTCAAATTCCCTCACATTGGCCGAATTCTTCCTCCAAGTTTCAAGAGGATTTTCCTTCTCCATTTCATTAAGAACTCAAGCTTTCTTTCATATCTCTCAAGACTTCAAGTGGTAGAGGTTTTCTTTCAAGCTTTTCTTTACTAACTTTGAAAAGGTTTCTAGCTTTCTCTTGTTTTTTTTAAACTTTTTTCTTTTTCCTTGTGTTTTCGGCCAAGAGGCCCTTTTATGAGAAGAACTTGAGCTTGATGATAAGGTTTCAAGATAAATACTTGTTGATGTCTTGTGAGAAACCTCTAAAGCTTGAAACAACTTGGTCTTGGACCATACATGCCTTGATCTCTTTCTTTTCTTTGATAAAGTTTTGTTCCTTTTCCTTTTCCTCTCAAGATTTCAGTTTCTTTCTCCTTTGTTTGAACAAAGCTTGTTGAAAATTGTGAGTAGATCACAAAAGTTTTGTTAAAGAAAATTAATCACATGTTTTCAAAGAGCTCTAAGCTTACCCTTGCCAACCTTAAAGTTGGTCGGCCGTTCTAAGAGTTTTACTCTAGATTGAAGCCCACGAGCAATAAAATAAAGAATATGACTTAGTTCTTGTATTTTGTTTAGACAAAGTGTTGAGCTTTGGGTCTAGTTTCTTAAGCTTGATGATGAAGTTCAAACCTTAAGACCTCTTTGAAGTCTAGGTGCTAAGAACTCTAAAGCTTGCCTTATGATACATAATGGGTTGAGGTTTTATGTTCCTTTAAAGTCTTGCAAAGGGCTCTAGCTAAGATCTAAAATAAGATGCCTTCATGTTTACTTTAATGCTTTGCATAAGCATGTTTATTTTCAAGTCATCACTAAACAACTTAAAGATTAAAACAAGAATGTGCATCCTCACTTAATAAATCTCAAAGCCTACCTATTTCAACCTTAAAGTTGATTGTTGATTTGGGTAAATGCCTCAAGGGGCCTAGAGCACTAAAATAAAGAATTGAACCTTGCATCTCATGTTTACTTTCTTGCCTAGTATGTTTATATTTTATGCCATCACTTAAAATTTAAAGATAATAAATGAGTGCATCTCATGTTTAATTTTATGCTCTCACTTTATTTCCTAATGAAGAACAAAAATGAGGTGCATAGCATGTTTAAGATTTTGTCATCACTTTAATGATCTAGAGCTCAAAGACTTGCCCTAAGTATCTTCAAAGGGAAACTTTAACCATGAAAAGTGGATGTGTTAGTATGATCCAATGATGGTTTGATTTTGTAAAATGTAAGGATGATTTCAGGAAAATGTTGGAAAAATATTTTATGAGGTCTCCAGGTGTTCAAATAGCTTGGAATGTGTCAAAAATCATGTTTTCTCAACTTCTGGAGGTTCTGGTATCGATTACCATTATGTAATCGATTACCAGAGTGGTTTTTCAAAGGGTTTTTGGTTTTGGTAATTGATTACCATACAATGTAATCGATTACCAAGGCTGTTCTTCATGCCCAAGGGCTTTAAAACCCTGGAATCGATTACTCTATCTGTGTAATCCATTACTCGATGTTCCTTATTTTTTGGAAATAGATTTAACCCTAAGTAATCGATTACCATCCTATGTAATCGATTACCCTTTTTTAACCCAGAACAAAATTTAGTCTTGGAATCGATTACCATGCACATGTAATCGATTACCAAACACACCTTTGCTCCTGAAATTATTCCAAGAGAAAGACTGGTAACTCGTATGCACTTATAACATGATTTTATGCAATTATGCGTGATACATACTTTTGGTTTCTATCTTGTTGGCCACTGGATGAATTCTGTTTAGAGGAGTTAAATGCGTAAGCTTATGTTTGAGCGAAGTAAGGAACGATTCTAAGATAGGAAGGACGAAGTAAGTAAAAAAGTTTGAGAACCAGGATCTTAAAACACTTAGACACAAGAATAATAACTTTTGTTCCAGAATATTTTAGCTTAAGGAGGATGGTTCATAATTAGTGTTTATGCCTAGGAGTTGTGTAACACCCTAATAATTAACCCAATACACCTAGGAGGATCTGATTAATTACTAGACTTTACTCTTTGCTTCAGTTCCTTAATCATGCTTTGAAAATACTTAGTGAAATTACGAGCCATTTTTTTTTAAACATAATTGAAAACGTGAGCCGCGCTTAACGTGAATGATTTAGCAAAATTTAAAAGACACATAGGAATTTACAAACATCACATCATAATATATTGGCTCCATCATACAGCATCCATAATTACATATCATATAGATATTTTGCCTACCAACAGAATAAGACTAAGTGTAGGCAATCTAACAAAACATAAATAATATATGGATGGAAGGACATCCATTAATGGCACCTAGTAATAACACTCCAGGGATAGGGATAGATATCTGAAATATACGAGTGAAACTAGCAGGATCAAGTTCAGCTACCCGTGAGCCTCAATGTGATTCACGAACGCTTCCTTCTTTCTTGAAGACGAGATGGAAAGAAAAATAGAGGGAGTGAGAAACTTATAAAAAGAATCTCAGAGGGTACTCACCTCATGATGCATTGTGTCATCATCATCGTCCCCAGGAACCTCGAGGTTATTATGAAATAGTGAGCATGCTAAGATTGATTTATTAAGTTTAAAAATATACTTTACCGAGGTTCGTCGTTTTAATCATGCGTCTTATAATGCATCATAAACTTAGCATGTCATGTTTATAATGAACTTTTCCTTTTATCAACACATCATATTCTTCATCATCATATCATAAATACTATGCATAAAAGAACATCATATTTCTCATCATCAAATCATAAATACTATGCATAGAAGAACATCATATTTCTCATCATCATATCATAAATACTATGCATAGAAGAACATCATATTTCCATCATCATCTCATAAAATGCTATGCACAGAAGAACATCATACCATAATAGCTATGCACAAGACATGGTGCACATATTTCATTCCTTTAGTGTCCTAGGTGACTTATAATCTTGTCATCATCATCATTATTTTCCTTGGGGCCACCCTATACTCCACCTTTTGGGAGTAATCTAGGTTATGAGCTCATACCTTACTAGTCGTCACTAGCATATACTTATCCCTTTTGATAAGTTAAAATCCCAACTCTACCCTTTTGAGAGAAGGCTAGGGGCAAGAATCACCTTTTCACCACCTCTAGTCTGATGGGTCTTAAAGGATCATTTTCTCAAGATCACCTTTTCACCACCTATAGTTTGATGGGTCCAAAGGATCATTTCCTCATGAGTTTAAGTCACCATTAAGTCTTAGCATGTTATATCATAATCATCAAGATGCATGAACATTCTCATTGTTTGCAATAGCAATTATAACATGCAAGCCATGAAATCATTCAATAATATCAAATTCTCAGGAGGCATTACATCATCATATAAACTAACATTCCAAAGCATCAAAAGATGTCATCTAAAATTTTCATAAAGCTCCTTATCTAAACATAATAATATATGGTTCTTAAGGTCACTAAAGGCTTCTCAGAATGCATAAATTTCATTCTCTAAAGTTCTAGAAATCTTGCTTTTACGGTTTTCTAGGAAGCTAGTTTTATCTCTAACATGCATAGAATCATTCCTTTAGCAATAAACCATAATTATCACAACTTCAAACATATTAAATCATCATCATTTATTGGTATTAATCTCATATCAGAAGCCGAATCATGAACCTCATATAATTGTATAAAATCACATTTTAAGTGAACATAAAATATTAGTTTCCCGTAAAATCCTTGCAAAGCTTTAAAACTCTTTTAGAAACTAATTCTTTTTGAAAGAATCTTCATAATTAAAATTCTCACTTAAGATAAAAGGAGCAAGTCTTGAGCTTAAGAGATTTATGTGATATCTTAGAATCATAAACATGCTATGCAACCTCATTTTAATCTTGTCATTATAAGGTGATAACTTGGAATTATAAACATGATATGCAAATCCATTTCTTTATCTTTAAGATTTAAGGTGATGACTTGAAAATTAAACATGATGCAAGAGCTTGAAATATAAACATGATGCAAGAAATTGGAGCGGTAGTCCGCATAGGACCAGTGGAGGAGAAGATCTTAAGAAAGGAGCGCGGTAATCCGCACTAGACCGGTGAAGGGAGAAGAGAATTATTATTACATCTTTTTAAGCTCCAATCTCAAGACTTCTTAAAGAATCAATTCTTTAACTCCAATAATCTTATTTCTTTGCTTGTGATACTTGGGCAAGTCTTTGAGCTCTAGGATCTTTAGGTGATGACATAAAAATAAACATGTCATGCGTTGATTCTTTTAGCCATTATAAAATAAAGTGAGAACATAAAATAAATATGAGATGCAACTTCTTTATTATCTTTAGAGATTAAGTGACAACATGAAATATAAACATGAAATGCAAACTTGGAAATTTAAACATGAGTATGCAAGTTCATTTATTCATTCTTGAAATTTTAGTGATGACATAGAAAGTAAACATGATTATGCAAGGCATAAACTTAAACATGGATGCAAGTTCATTTGATTTCTTTACTAGAGCTCCTTCAAGACTTTATAGAAATACAAATTCAATATATATATCTTAACAAGACAAAGTGAGAAATACATCTTTCAAATTCTAAACTCAAGATCATAAAATCATCATAAAAACATCATTCTTTAAAGTTTTGCATCAAGTGGAACTTTCAAGCTTTAGAGGCCTAACTTGTGATGGATTCACAACCCACCTTCAAGGTCCTCATCATCAAGCCATCATCTTAGTCCCACCTAGGCCATATGGCCGAATTGGTTAAAGAAAAAGGAAGAAGAAAACCAAATGGAAAAACTAGAGAAAATCCATGAAATCATCATTTTGAACCAAGAACAACACTTAGCAAAACATAGAAATAAACTTAAAAACAACTCCCTACCTAATCTGATTTGAAGGAAAGGAAGAGAACTTGGTTTCTTGGAGTGAAATGAAAGAAAATATTCTTGAAAACTTGAAGAAAGAATTCAGCCAAGAGGAGGAGGAAATGAGAGCTTTTGGTGCTTTGGAAAAACTAGAAATGTGTACAATTTTGAGCAAGCATCTAAGACTCCTTAAGCATGCCTATTTATAGAGGATTTAAGTTCATGTATGGACAAGAGGAGGAGGCATAATTTTCGAATTTTTCATGGGGAACAAAGGGAGGAAAATCATTTCTTGTTTAAGGCATGTTTTATGCCATGTTTTAGGGAATTTTTTGGCATTTTGTTTTAGTGCATTATCTTGCAATAATTCTAATGATTATGGCTGAATTATTTCATGCATTACAGCCTCATGGAAGAGGGTTTTGTGTGTTCCATGTATTATTTAGGTGTAGGCAAGGTATTCATGCAATTTAGAGTGAAATGGAAGAAAATCTCTTTGAAAAACTGAAGAAGAATTTGGCAAGGAGGAGGAAGAAAGAAAGCTTTTGTGCTTCTAAGAACTAGAATTGTGTAAGTTATGATCAAAGGCTTCTAACACCTTCTTAAGCATGCCTATTTATAGAGATTTTGAAGCTCATAAATGGACAAATGAAGGAGGAAGGCTGATGGATTTTCATGGGGAACAAAGGGAGGAAAATCATTCCTTGTTTAAGGCATGTTTTATGCCATGTTTTAGGGAATTTTTGGCATTTTGTTTTAGTGTATCTTTGGGCAATTATTCTGATGCATAATGGCATCAATAATTTCGTCCATTACAGCCCAAGGAGGAGAAATTTGTGTGTTCCATGTATTATTTAGGTGTAGGCAAGGTATTCATGCAATTTAGAGAATTTAGTTAAGGGCTTAGGTGAATTAGTAAGCAATTTGAGTGTTTAAAGCAATTTTAGGTTCTAGTCAATTTAAATAAATAATTTTGACTCTAGATTAATAATTAGAATTTAATAAGCTTTAATTTGAGTCTAATATTGCTTAGGTTTCGTTAGACGAATCAAAAATCTCAAAATTTGTAAAACCAAGAGCGGGCAAAATGGTCATTTTACTTAAAAATTGCCCGAGACCACCCGAGCTTAACCAATGGTTAATCATGGCTTAAAAACACCTTTTAACACATTTTAGTGAGGTTCTTGGTCGGCACGCAAATCGGAGTTAAAACGGCGGGCGTTTTGGTCATTTCGCACGTTGAACTCAAAATTAGGATTCTTCTCCTCTATTAACACACATAACACAAACAATCCCTTATTAACATCAAAACATCCCCTTGAGGATAGGTGGGGCCCACGATCCTCATTTTGAGTAAAATAACCTCAGGGCATTTTGGTCATTTTACACGTACAGAAAATTGGGGTTTGCAATACTTGCACGAATTGCTCCTAACTTCTTTTCTAACGTTATATTCCTTTATTAAGGATTGTTTGGTCTCAAATTTTATATAATATTTACCTACGGTAATTCGGTAATTCCTAATGACAGTAAAAATTACAGTAAAAATTGGGCGTTACAAGTTGAACATAGGAACTTAGGCGAAGACAGAACTTAAAAAAGGGGTCTAAGGTGTAAATCCTAGAATCCCATAGTCGAATAATGATCGTGATGTTTAATCTATACAATGTTGATTGGATGAGTTAGTGAGCATAAAATTTAGAAAGAATCATAAGTAATGATCCCTTAGGCGTTATAAAAATCCATAATGAAGGTTAGAATAATTGGAACACAAATTTAAGACCTGTAAGGGCCAAAGCATAAGACACTATGAGATAAGAAGTGTGATGTGAGAATGAGATCATGCGTATATTCTTGTGTTATGAATGAACATGATAACGAGTTTGAGAACATGAGTATTCATGATGTGTTGTGATGATATTGTTAGTATGTTGTTGGCATAATGCACGAGACTATGTGATACAAATGAATCAAAGAAAGTATGTTCTTATGATTGAAAGGTTTATTGGATTGAGGAATTTATGAGACAACATGCATTATGTGAATTATGTGGCATGACTCAAATTTGAGGAAATTCGAGGTTTAGTCGTTATGCTCCGAATTTTCGTCAAATTTGAGAAACTAAAGAAAGTTTTGAAAATGATAAGATGTTTAATGTGACACACTGAGATGTACTTCTCCTGCTCCTGAGGAGAAGGCAAAACCATGAGGGCATAGACATTAGCTTGTCAAAGCGAACAAGTCGCTGGTCTTAACCAGTCGATGCGTTTCGAAGAAGGAAAAAGTCCCATGATGGGTGATCCTTAGGCCCCCTACCCGTACTTTGGGAGTCGAGATTATTATGATGATTCAGATTGTGATTATGATTCGTTTATCAAGAGGATAAGTAAGAACTAGTGACGACTAGTTAAGGTATGAGCTCATAGCCTAGTTTTAGGGTGCGATTACTATTATGATGTTTGGTGTCATAAGATTGAGAAGAAAGAACGATGTTCAAGAGAAGTTACATGCCACTTATATGATGAATGATTATTGTTTGGTTTGCCTAAGATGTTGCCATGCATTCATGTTCTATTATGCTGCATACATGCATTAAGATTCATTATAAAAGACACGAACGATGGATAATTATCTCCTCATAATGAACCTACGTATGTTTAACCTTTTTATAATAAACCCAAGGTTCCTGGAACGTAAACGATGACACTAGGATAGAGGATTTTCCTATGAGATTCTTTAGCAAGATTCTCACCCTCTCCCTTTTCTCTTTCCGTTACGTTTCCAGGTGCGATGGCGTCGTTCGTGATTTTTGTTGATGCGCCTTGTGGGAGCTACACTACGATCCAAATCACCAGCCCTACCACTTCGAGGGTCGTTGTGCTGTACGCATTTTTGCATGCATGGGTCATCCATTTGCATTCCCCGTTTCCAGTTTTTTCACCCGACTTCTCCCTATGGTGATGATTTGATTTTGAGAGGACGCGACCAGCGATGAGTAGAATCCGTGCCAACCGTCATCTTCAGCTGCACGTGACTACCCAGAGTACGTGCCCTCATTCGTCGATGCGGGGGGACTGTCAAAGGATTCACTGGCTGATCCCTCTGAAGATTCCGCCCTTCGTGCCTTTAGCCGCCGGAGGGTTAGCGAGGATACGGTCTAGCGAGGCCGATGAGGCGTTAATGCCAGCCTAGAGGCGCCCTCACCGAGGTGGCCACGTCGCTCTGCCAATCCGCATGCCTACGCCCCTCTTCAATGGGCCACACCGAGGAGCTTCGGCAGTTGCGGGTTACATCCCCGTCCGAGGAGTAGCGTCTCCTGGAGTCCTGGAGGGGGAGGATTGCTGTTTCAGCGGGTAGTATCTTTGAGGGCTTTCCCATTTATTAGCTTTATAAGTATTCTTGTATTCATGTTTCTTCCTAAACTCTGCCCACTAGTATGGGTAACGCTATGCTTTCTTTTATAATTTCAGTGATTATGTATTAAACTACGTTAACTAATATTATGATGATTGTTCTTATGATTGAGTTGTCCTTATTTGTGTTTATGATATGTGATTTATTTTACCCTTCCGCTCTACGTTTTATTTACGTTGCGCGCAAAGGCTCATTTGTTTTACGCATAGTAATTCATTTAAAAAAAAAACTTACCCGTATTTTCTGCTAAGTAATTTCTCAAATGAATTTAAAAGGCAATAATAACTAATAATTAATCTTAATACGTCCTAGGCGTGTTTGGGTTAAATATTAGGGTGTTACACTTTATTTTATTGCTCACAAGCTTCTATCTAGAGTAACTCTAGAACGGCCAACCAACTTTAAGGTTAGCAAGTGTAAGCTTAGAGCTCTTTGAAAGCATGTGATTAAGTTTCTTAAACAAAACCTTTAGTGAGCTTCTTAACATTTTATCAAACTTTGTACAAATAAAGGAAATGAAAACCGAAATCATTGAAGAGGAAAGGAAATGAGAACCGAAATCTTAAGTAAGGAAAAGAAAAGGAAACCGAAATCATGTATGGTCCAAGACCAAGTTTTCAAGCTTTAGAGGTTTCTCACATGGTATCCACAAGACTATTATCTTGAAACCTCATCATCAAGCCAAAGTTTTTTCTCATCAACAAGGCTCTAAGGCCGAAATGAAAAGGAGGATAGAAAGAGTTTTGAAAACCAAGAGAAAACTAAAACTTTTCTTAAAAA